>JAIFHD010019881.1:0-56922 GCA_019721455.1 Psilocybe mexicana
GGAATTTACAAAGCCTTGCAAGTTGCGCTGTATGTTGCTTTCCATGTTTTACGTTTTGCTTTCACTATCTATCAGTACAGTATATATTATACATCTATCCCAAACTTAATGCGATACCATAACTGCTATTGTGAAGAAACACACCCTGTGATATCGAAATTCCCAAAACCCTGTAATTTTCTCGACACGACAAAGTTTCTTGATCCTGGACCTCATGTCTTCATGAGTTCGTCACATGTGTCATTCCTCAAAGCGTCACACAGGTTCCATGTTTAATTACTACCACCCCAGCCTCCAACAATACACTCTTCACACGTCTCTACCAATAACCGTCTTTGCCTTCTTTAAAACCTAGATCACAGAGGGACAGGATGAGGGATCCAACCATGTTGTACTCGGCAGGGCAAAACCTGTTTCTCTACAATGGTGTGTTCATGAAGTCAGCGCTTTGGAAGGATTTCTCACATATTTCCCTCAGAGGCTCGCAAATGGTTCACCATTATCTCTACACTGACTGCACCAGTCCTCCTTGTAATAAATGCTCCATTTGGCCGTTTTACTCCAAAAAATCAATCAGGCATCCTTCTGTTCAATGGTCTTAGATCCTGGATTGTGATGGAGCTCGTCTCTCCGCTCACCTTTTTATACACCTTCGTGACTTCCCCTCTCACAGTACAACCACCACCTCTTCCTTCTCTGTCAAGCCCCCATGCGATCCTTGCTGCTTGCTTTTGCATTCACTACGCCAATCGTGCCCTTATAAATCCACTCCGGACGTCTTCGCGCTCCAAAACGCATGCCATTGTCCCGCTCTCGGGCATCATCTTCAATATCATCAATGGTTCGCTGATGGGGTCGTACCTCTCTTCGCCATACGCTAGGATGTATCTCGGCGCAACAAGACCGTCATTTTACATCGGCCTTGGTATATGGGCACTGGGGATGTTTGGGAACGTTTGGCATGACGAAATCCTGCTCAACATTCGCTGCAAGGCGAAAGCGAAAGGCAAAGCACGAGCTAATAGTGAAGGACAGGGGGAACATTACGCCATCCCCCAAGGTGGTTTATATAACTTGGTGTCATACCCAAACTACCTGTGCGAGTGGATCGAATGGCTCGGGTTTGCCATCGCAGCATCTCCGATTCCCTTCCAATTCAGCGGTCTCGCCGCCAGCACACTTCTCTCGTCATTGCTCAACCCTCAAACATACATTACGATACTGAACACTCCTGGACAGAATTTTGCGCCTCAGCTCTCGCCTCCGTGGATATTCCTATTTTCTGAAATGGTGTTGATGCTACCCCGTGCAATTCGAGGACATGGTTGGTATCATGAGAAATTCGGAGACGCCTATCCGAAAAACAGGAAGGCGGTGATTCCGTTCATTCTCTAGGTAATGAATTCTTTAATCGACTGATTTGTTTTCGTGGAGTCTTCATTGTAATATATTGCTTCTTTTCGGCCCATCCAGTCTAGCGGCCTGCCCTTGAACGGACCTCCGTGTGAGCTGGTGACTCATTCAATGCTCGGTGGGAGTCACCGAATTCCTGTTGCCAAATTTGCACATTGTTCTAACCATCGATTCAACTCTCAGAGATGACACCAACTATCAACCCCATTGTGTTTTCAGAGACGCCTTTGCACCATTATGCAGGTTATTATGCGACGGTCCTTGACGACGTATTCACCCCAGAGGAATGCCAATCGCTCCTGATCCAAGCAACCAAGTCTGCATCGTGGACACCTGCTGCGCTGAGCGCCGAGGGACCATCACAGACTGTACACAAGAACTTCAGGAACAGTGAAAGGATTTTATACATCGATTCGGATACTTCAAGGCGGATCTACGAACGTCTGCAACCATTGGTAAAGGGAGAGTTAGGAGAAATAAAAGTGGGTGGGCAGTGGGATGGCATCACTGGGAAGCCTGGGCGAAAGCAGGGTCCAACGTGGAAGCTGGTTGGGTGAGTTTTGTTCAACGACCTAATCGTTACCTTTCAATTTCAGAGTGGTTGTCTGGGTGCTGAAGTTGAAGTTGAATGTCTCTAATTATAGTGTCAATCCACGGCTCTCCTTCCTAAGATATGGACCAGGCCAATATTTCAAACCTCATTGCGATGGGTTAAACGACGTTATTCTTGAAGATGGGCTGGTGACCAAGTCATTCGTAACATTGCATCTTTACCTGAATGGTCATGAGGGCCCTGCGTCAAACCCAACTTTCAAGCTGGCCAACGAAGACTCTGACGAGCCTTTGGAGGGAGGTTCGACTCGCTTTTGGACACCAGACAAAAAGCACTTCATAGACATATTTCCTCGTGTGGGTCGGGTTTTGGTGTTCCAGCAAAGGATGCTAGTTCATAGTGGGGAAGAAGTGGCACAAGGGGTCAAGTACACCATGCGGAGTGACTTCATTTTCGAACAACTTGTCTAGGGCTACAGAAACGTTTTGGGAAAGAATATCGGGATCCTTTCTCTGTGTTCAACATCCCATCATCTCGCAAGGGCAGCCTTATGGTTACGAGGTAGTCAGTGAAATTGTCTGTGTACTTGTGACGCCGACTTGACTCACATAGAATATCCGCGGTGAGATCACACATTCCTTCGCAACATTCTGTGGTCCCCAAATTAACAACGGATGAAATGAAATAATGAAGGAAAAAGAATTCACCAGAACACACAAATGATGCTAACATGCCGATGCAGCAGTCCTAAAATCCAAAGCGTCAGACATTGTATATTTTAAGACTTGTGATAAATGCAGCTGCTGACCCTGGCGGCGCCTCCTCCTCGCATCCTTAAAGACGCACCTGACTGATGCGCAGCATTCGCATTGGCAGGCATAGATACCCCTTGGATAAAGCCTTGGATATAGAGACCGTAAACGAGTCTGCCCTGTGTTAATGATGGATAGCCTGCTCACTTCGACCAGCCCCTGCAGTAGGTTGCTTGGTGATAGGTGCCGCTGGACCGGCCTTGTTATATGTTTGTTCCGAGAGGCTGGGGGTGGGTTCCATGGATGTGAGGTAGGATTGGAGTTTCTAGTGTGTCTTGAGTCGAAGTAATTGGTAGAGAAGAGCGGCAACGTTGGGTGAATCCTTGCGCTGGATAAAACATTGAATTATGATTCACTGCCAGGATATTTTTAGATCATGTTTTTGGAGTTTTTTGGTTCAGGTGTGTTGACAGTGTATGTCATGTTTCTCCTTCAGAGACCATGGTCAGATGGGGGGGATGAACGACATTCGCATAGAGATTTGTCAACTTGATGGACAAACGAAAAACTTGCGAGAAACTGAAAGCGAAAGCAAGTCCAAACGGAGTTTGAATCTGGTTTATTTCCAACCAACAGCGTTTGGTGACCTCATAGTTCATGTTCACTGACAACTGACAGTGACGGCGTGTGGGGCTAGGGTTTACGACATTACCAGGACGCATCCTTCCCATCCTTCCCATCTTTTCCCTCTGCTTAGTGCACATTCAGACCTCAGAGCGTCTTTCCAAACTCATATCTTTTCTTTCTGAAAACCTTGGGATTGTATCCGCCCACAACCAGGGTGTCCATGTTTCTGTGTTGAGTTGGACATCGTTCATGACCACGACAATCTCTCTCTCTTGATCTCATTCGCCAACGGAGATCGTCTTCAAGTCATATGTATGTAAGCGATCGTTTATATGTTTTCCTTTCCTTACGGTATTCAATGATAGCCGCTCTCCTTTAATACACATAGGTACATATCATTTCCCCCCTTTGTAGAATCCAAAACCCTCAAAATTCTTTCACGTTGAAGAGGGAATGATATGCTTCCCGAGCAGTCGAAACTTGCTTGGTCCAGCGAGCTTCATCTAGTATCTCAAGGACCACGGGCCATTAACTATGTATTCACAGTTGTCATCACCGTGTTGCACTTCGTGGCAATCTCTTCAACAGTTTTTCGCCTTTGCCATCGCATTCGTAATAGGCAGTTATGGTGGGACGACTACGTTACAATCATTCCCCTCATGCTAGACTGTGTCTATGTCGGTGTCTTATGGATGTCATTGTCCAATGGAGGTACGTCCATGCATCTTAGTTTGTGCGGCATCCGTCTCATGATCGATAGACTATCTGAGATACCCACGAGGGAGATCTAGCAGTCCTTTCACTTCATTCTTCTTTGGTTTTATTCTCAACCTCACTGTTCTTTGGTGAGTTCTTGTCTCCTTTAGCCGATGTGTGTCACCATAATGTATATTAGGTTTGCTCGCATCAGTCTCGCATTATCTCTTGCACGCTTTTTTCCTTCTGGACATCTCGCCCGCACGCTATCGTTCATTCTCTCCGGTCTTAATATCTCATTTTTCCTCACTGTGAGCGGCCTTGTCATCGGGTTGTGCCAGGGCGAAAATCTTCCTTGGTATAACATAGACCCAAATAATTGTAAAGGAGGGTCTCCACATTTCCCGCTCCCTGGTTTGATCGGTATGCTTTGTGAGTCTTTTGCCATGCTGTTAATCCTTGGATCACACTGACGAATTTGTTGTCCAGTTGACTTCGTTGCGGACCTGTTGCTCTTCATTTTGCCTGTCATCATGCTGAGGAAGGTCAGATTACCCAGCTATGAACTTCGCTTGATATTGGCAGCACTTTCTGCTAGTATTCTTACTCTCCTTTCTACTATCCTTTTTGCAATATTTTGGTATAGTCAACTCGATCTGGGTCCCGACGTCATATTACTCCGCATTGCGATAGCCCAACTCGAAGTAAGTCCCTAAAATCATCTGAAAAATACCTTTCATATTCATCTTTTCTATGAACTAGACAACACTCTCACTCATCGTATGCAACATTCTCATGGTTACGATGTTTTTCTATCGTGTCTTTCGTAGTGCCTCACCACCTGAGAAACCGAAAGCCATTTGTCCCCCGCCTCCGCCGCCGCCTCTCCCCCCTACCCCCGAACCGGTGATAGAAAACGAAAGGACACTCTCAAAAGAGATCACGGAAAACATCATCGAGCAACCAACGCCCTTAATACTGACCGAGATCGAAGAATACAGCGGGGAATATTTTCAGCCCTACCATTACTTCGAAGGCAACGGGGAACCCCTACAGACAGAAAGTGCGCCAGCGCTTGGCCGAAGGTCATTCTCGCTCCGAAGTTTCGACTTTTCCTGCAGTCTTCCCCCTAAGCTTGGAGGTGAAAGGCATTTCGTACCTTGATATCTGAACTTGCACTTGAAGCAAGTCGCCTGTTAAAATACCTGTATCTCAAGTATACCCCAGAAGACCTGACAGATTGTACTGGCAGACTGTTCTGTAACACTTATTAGTCGTAAATGATATAATTGTAGAATTATTGTATTCTCCTCAGACCAGTCAGAGCATAAATCATCGGCAAATAAATCATTCGGTGTCCGAGTCCATTGAATGGAACATTGAGCGTGGATTTGTTCAACTAATATCTTCAGGTTCATCTCGGGGTACTCAGCTATTGATCTGATCGTGGCCAGAATATACCGTTGAACAACTTGTGAACAACCGTTGAAGTTACCGAGGCCGTCTGATCATCTTCATCACTAAATTCGGAAAATTATGGTGAGCCATCAGCGGCGCTCGCCAGTTGATGAAATCCCGCACGAGGTAATACCAGCCTGGCGTACGCTCAAATGGCCTCAGCGTAACGCGTCGAATTTCCCAGCCTCGTCACAACTGGTGAGCTATCCCAGCCTGTTATTGACTGGCAGGAGCTGGCAAGCCCTGGCAAGTTCCCAACAGGCTTGTAATTCGCTCATGTGCAACCTTTTTTCAACTTATTTTTCACTGGCAAATCAATTAACAATTTGAAAGAATAAAATTCAATTAAAAATCCACAATTTAATTATACAAGGGAACAAAATAGCAAATAAGGATTACGGTTAGGGACAGTACTACGGGTAATGGCGGGAATGAGAGTGAGACGAGGTGAGATTGCGCGTGAGGTTGTGATTGTTGGGGGAGGGACAAAATGAGCTACGATGCAAACTGATATGTAGTGTCAGTACGGCAGTATTGTGGGTGCAAAGTGAGAGAACATACATTTTCGGAGGCGTATGGTCTTCTCAGTGGTGATGCGGAGTTGGTATGGGCGAGGGAGGCAAGAAATGGAGGAAAGGTTAATTAAAAGAAAAAAACATGACGGCGGACACATCAGGAATTGTGCATCACTCAATGTGATTCCCACAGACCGGGAAGTGCGAACAATGCACTGCAGAATCCTGCATGGACGATACTGTCCATGCCGCTTTGTGGAACAACAGGGAAGTGAGGGGATGGCGATGGGGAAGAGAGGATGGGAAGAGGTTACGTGGTGGTAAGGGAGAGGAAGATATCAAAGTGGTTGGATGTGTAAACAGCCTGAGGAAGGGGGGAAAAGGAAGAAAGAATAGATAAAGTCCAACAAGAAATGTCGGGCTTTATACTCGACGCTCAAGGAGTCTCAGCATCAGGTCCCCTGACGATGAAGTGATGCCGCCATATGATACGATATTGATCTGATTTTTTATTTTGTCCCAGTTGGTCGAAGTTCAACATCAACAGCTGAGATGAAACTTGCGAAGACTTACCAGCACAAACCCACCCAATCGGTTCCCTCGTGGGGTAAGCAGCATCTGGCATTTAAATTGTGAGGAAGAGATGAGCCTCATATGTAGCTTGAGAGCTCTGAAGCTGCCTGGTGTACAACTTGCCTGGGCTCGTGAATAACGCCGAGTTTGGGATAGAGCTCACGTTGCCTGGCGAGAGCTGGTGAGTTAAGACCAGGCTGTTCCTAAACACGTGAGGGTCGCCCGCCAAAACCAGATTTTCCACGATTTACTGATGTTGGACTTTCACGCGCACGGCCGTTCTTCTCCGGCAACATCGGTGGAAGTTGTACTAATTCCCCTCATCACAACAACGCCATGCTGCCACCACAATCTGAACACATGGTGCTACAGTCTCTTTCCATAATTATGTCTGTATGTCTCTGTATGTATATGGTTTGTTGATGATTTGTGTATGACAGATACGAAAACTTGTATGTACTAACTTTCTGTTCTTAGGGACCAGGCCATTTTCACCTCGTTTTCACCCCCTCGTCCTTACCTTGTACTCTCCCCTTCAAGAGGTTCTGAAGCTCTGACAACCGCCTACACATAACCCGGATGAATTTCTCGACATGGGGATCGCAGTATCCCGTGTTGGACATACCCTTTGATCATGATGTTCGGGCGCAACCAAGGGGGGACTGGGCTTCGCTGTATGTGCCAAATTCGTGTCATTTGAGATATTGACGCGAACTATGAAATATCCCTTCAACCAGTGTTCTAAATGAACCATTTGCCATACCGTTTATGGTCGCGTCCGCGTCTTTGTGCATCCATACAGCCCATACAGTCCTACGATACGCCGTGTATAGGTGGAAGTCTCCAAGCGACGAAGCCGATGCTCGAAATGGACCAACCTTACGTCCAGTCGACCCCACCACCGCCTACTATCTCTTTGAACAAAGAAAAGATAAGAATGGGAACTCTATCTTCGGATACACATTGGCACGGCTATTTGGATGCTTAACCCTTTCCATTCTTTCGACCAAAACCTTGTTGACTTGTTCCACTCTTCGTGAACACGGAACACTATCATTGCGCCATATCTTTTCGAGATGTCCCGAGGCATTCATCACTGTATCATTGGTGCGTATTTCTTCTCGGGACAATGACCTTTGCATCTGAATAAAATGTTCCCATAGCTTTATTGTCTGATACTGGCCCTGATCTCAATGACTGGCACGAAATGGGCAACCTCCGCAAGGCGTCACAATATCTTCATCTTGCTTAGCATCATGGGAGTATATCTGTACAGGGATATATGGCCTTTGGCGACTTTCGATGAAGATCCAAAAGATTCCAACGACAAACTCATTTGGTACAAGATTGCGACCTTAACATTTACGTCGGTGGTTGTGCCGCTTTTCATTCCACGGCGTTATATTCCAATGGATCCAAAGGTGAAGATTCTAAACGTGTTTTCTCCTTCAAATCTCATTTGTCCTCCAAGGACCCTATGCCAGTACCCAATGACGAACAGACCTGTTCAATAGCGGCCCTAATTCTGTACTCCTTCCTCGACCCTGTCATTCTTTTGGGATACCGAGAGAAACACATGAAGCCAGAACAGCTCCCGCCGCTTTCTGATACAGATTGGACCAAGAATCTTGTTAGACATGCGTTTCCGGTTCGTTCCAAAAATTGTTGTGGCAGAGTAATTTCTGACATTGAAGCTAGCATTTGGATCCTTACTCTGGCTCTAAAAGAAGACACCTGTTTTTTGGGCTTCTTAGGGTTTTCAGTAAGTTCGAACCTTCCACGATCTCATTTCCAAATCATGTTCATGGATTGTCCACAGGGAAAGAATACTGTTTTATGGGTATCTCGATCATCGCACAAGTCGTTCTTTCATTCTTCTCCCCAATCGGTGTCAATCGAATTTTGAGGTGCGTTGCTGGTGTAAGTGTTTTGTACTTGGTGCGTTGCTCCAACCATGTTATCGTTTTAGATATCTCGAATCTGGCGGAATTGGAGCGACTATCCGCCCCTGGTTTTGGATCCTTTGCATATTCGTTGGACCGACCTTGAATTCTATCGCGTTCCAAGGATATATCTTCTTGGCTACTCGTTCACTCGCACGTACCGAGGCAATCATCACCCAACTTGTCTTTGAACACAGCCTCCGAATTCGTTTTATTGCAGAAACGGGGCAGGAAGGCAACAAAGACCAGGCACGGAATCACGACGTGACACCAACCGAACCACCTGTAATCAGCCCCGCCGAAGCTTCGAACGAAGAAGAAACGGCTGTGCCGCACGATTCAGGTGCATCTGCGGTGTCCAATGAAACACTCACTGCAGGATCGACAAAAGGGGAGTCTAAAGATGATCCTAAGGCCGACGCTCCCAAGCAATCCAATCTCATTGGGAAATTAAACAACTTGGTCACCACTGATCTGGACAACATTGTCGATTCTCGGGACTTCCTCCTTCCAAGTAGGTAATCATCTGGTGCTACCATTTGCCGTGTCTCATCATCGTGATATCACTGTACCAGCTTTGGAGGCACCCCTTCAGATCATAGCTTCCACAGTGTTCTTGTATACCATGCTGGGCTGGAGGTGTGTATAGCATTTATTCTTAGCCGCCATATACTCACAACACGAAGTGCTTTCGTTGGTATCGGTCTCATGGTCATCCTTCTGCCCGTTCCGGGCTACGCTGCTAAGCTTCAGGATAAAGTTCAAGGCGAACGAATGGAAAAGGTACGGCTCTAGTTGTCGTTAACAATCTATTGCTCTAATTCTCGTTGTACTTTTTCAGACCGATGCAAGAGTTCAGGATATCACTGAAGGTTGGATTAATGCTTCCTATATTTGAAAGTTATATCATCCCCTGACACCGTCACAGTGCTTGGCTTTATAAGGATGATAAAACTCTTTGGCTGGGAAGAGAAAATGTCGAAGAAAATAAAAGAGAAACGAGATGAGGAGTTGTCCGCCATTTGGAGGTATAAGGTCTGTTTTTCGGCCTACCATCATACATTTTATATGTTAACTTCATGCCTAGATTCTGGAAATGGTGGCAAGTGTCGCTGGGTACGTCAGATACCTTTACCTCTCGTTGCTCTTCTATAGTTTCCCCAATTTTGACTGTTTTGTAGTTCACTCATACCCTATGTCATCATGATCGCCACATTTGCCACATTTACCCTCTTCATGAAGCAAAGTCTAACTGGTATGGATCTGTCTCTTGACCCGAAGGAAGGACAATGATCAAATTGTGTTTAGCATCGATTATCTTCCCGAGTGTGACAGTGTTCTCTATGATCCGATTACAACTCGGGACGTTCACCTGGCAAGTTTCCACGAGCATCCAAGGTTTGTCGTCTGGTGAAATTGTGGAATATCAGCTTAACCCTATTTTAGGCAAGGTTTCCTTAGATCGTCTTTCCGACTTTTTGAGCACAACCGAGTTGTTGGATTCATTCGGCGATGATGGTCCTGCGGCGACAACAACAGTCCCCGATAACAGGAAACAAGAAATTGGGTTCAAAAACACAGTCTTCTCTTGGAGAGTTGAATCCGAGGACGGCACCTTAACCCCATCACGCCGCTCATATCGTCTGAGGATCGATGAATTATTCTTCAAACCAAATTGTATCAATCTTATCGTTGGACCTACGTACGTGTATACGTTATCGTGATTCTATAAGTGCTCATTTCTTTTCTCAGCGGTTCTGGCAAGACCTCGATCTTAATGGCCCTCCTTGGTATGTTTCGCTCAGGTTCAGTAACATTAATCATGCTGAATTCTTGACAGGTGAAATGCATTGCATCCACCCCCAAGCGGATTCGTGGTTTAATCTTCCTCGAGAAGGCGGCGTTGCGTACGCGGCTCAAGAATCTTGGGTGCAAAACACAACAATCCGTGATAACATCTTGTTTGGTTCCATCTACAATGAAGAGCGCTACCGTAAAGGTTTGTTGTTCTTATCCTCTTGCGTGATTGTATTTTTAATGCGTATTAGTTATCCAACAATGCGCTCTGGAGAGAGATCTCGAACTCTTCGAGGCAGGAGACTCTACGGAAGTTGGCGAAAAAGGTGTCACACTTAGGTCTGTTATTTTAGCTTCAAAATGCTTTCTTCTTCCAAGTCTGAGAGTGTTTTGTGCAACAGTGGAGGACAAAAGGCAAGAAACCTACTTAGGACTGATTTCACTATACTCAACTCCGACAACAGGCTAGAATTACTCTCGCTCGGGCAATATATTCGCCGGCACAAATCTTGCTACTAGACGATATTCTGGCAGCCCTTGATGTTCATACGTATGTATGTTACTCTCGCTCAGGAAATCATATCGACGACTTTCTCTTTTCTTAGGTCAGCATGGATTGTTAACCAGTGCCTTCGTGGTGACTTAGTCAAAGGGCGCACAGTTCTGCTTGTGGTAAGAAATGATTAAAATTTTAAGACATTTTGTATACTAATAGTCGGAACTGTAGACCCACAATGTCGCCTTGGCTGCTCCTATTGCTGGTTTTATTGTATCGCTCAGTAGTGATGGAACTGTGAAAACCCAGGGTTCTGATTCTGAGACCATCTTGGCCAACGACCCTACCTTCGTCGAGGAAATGGAACATAATCTGGAGGAAATCAAGGTCGCAGATGAAGAAGTTCCCGCTTTAGCCCCTAAAGAGACATCGGGTGCTGGAAAACTCATCATCGCAGAGGAAATCGTCGAAGGACATGTGACATGGAAACCCATCAAATTATTCCTCACCGCCCTCGGAGGACAGCACCCTGTACTTTTCTTCGTGCCTCTGCTTGTTTCACTTGTGGTGTCAATTGGAATGTGGACGTCACAATCATGGTTCCTGGGTTATTGGGGATCTCAGTACGAAACGCACGATCCAGCGGAAGTCAATGTCTCCCGGTGAGTTCGAGTCTTGATAGTATACATACACGAGGCCTGACATCTTCTCCAAGATATCTATCTCTCTATTCTGCCATTGTTTTAGGCACCCTTATCCTTGATTATGGCTCACATATATTCTACATATATGGAACCATGCGAGCATCAAGGACAATTAATGCGGTTCTCGTCGATTCCGTTCTTTCAAGCACTCTACGGTGAGTACCGATCTGGGTTTTTTTCTCTGCTGATTTACTGACATGACAATAAAAGTTGGTTGGACGAGACACCAATTTCTAGAATCATTGCGAGATGCACAAGAGATATTCGCGCTATAGATGGACCCCTCGCACAAGGCTTTTTCAATTTGGTTTCCATGGCACTAGCGATGGTGAACAATCTTGCGGTCATCTTCATTTTCACCCCGGTGTTCTTGTTCCCAGGTCTGGGGGTCGCAGGCGCCGGACTTTTCCTCGGAAATATGTATTTAAAAGCTCAACTCTCAGTCAAAAGAGAGACAAGGTATGTCTTATTTTCTGTGGAATTAATTTGTGGGTGTTTATTGTGGTTTCAAGTAACGCTCGTGCCCCTGTTATTGCGCATTTCGGTACTGCAATGTCTGGAATAGGTACGATTCCTGAAAAGTTATTACGGTGTCCAACGTATACTGAACGTGAATTTAGTGTCTGTTCGTGCTTATGGAGCCCAGACGCCATTCAAGACCGAGCTGCTCAAGCGTCTTGACTATTATCTTCGCGTTTCAAAAATGTCCTATAATTTAAATCGTTGGATTGGAATCCGCATCGACCTCATCGGCAACTTATTCACAGCGGCCCTCGCAACGTACCTTGTTTATGGGACATTCATTGGGTCGTCAAATACAGGATTCTCCCTCAACTTGGTTGTTGAGTTTTGCTCCACAATCCTGTATTGGGTGCGGATGTTCAATGACTTTGAGGTTCAGTCCAACAGGTCAGTGCATTGATTTCTGGTGATTTTATGGAACCGACATCTGATTGAACTAGTCTTGAACGTGTTCAAGGATATCTTGATATCGAGCATGAGCCCAAGCCAACAGAGGAAGGAAAGCCTCCGGCTGCATGGCCTACTAGCGGAGATATTGTGGTTGACAATCTGACTGCTCGTTACTCAGAGGTTTGATTGATTTATACCTGTACAATTTGGTTGTACTCATCCCTTTGCCTCGTTAGACTGGGCCAGCTGTACTGCACGGATTGTCTTTCCATATTAAGTCTGGTGAACGTGTTGGTGTTGGTGGGTCTTTCTCTTTAAAGGCATTCTGTCTGATTGCTTATAGTATTTTTCTTTGTCCATTCAAGTCGGCCGGACAGGAAGCGGAAAGGTCGGTTTACCTCTGTTATAAAAAAGACCATACTCACAGACATATAGAGCTCTCTTACTCTTGCGTTGTTACGATGCATATTGACCGAGGGAACGGTATACTACGACGGAATCCCTACCAACAAGGTTAACTTGGATGCGTTGCGCTCGAACATCACTATCATTCCACAGACAGTGCGTATATGACACTCTTACTCAAAGGGCTAGGTCTAAAACTCTTTTTCAGCCAGAACTCATTAGCGGTATGCTTTCAAAAATAAAGCCAGAAGTTGGAAGCTCACAAATTAATGAATCGCAGGTACACTAAGGCGGAACTTGGATCCGTTTGAGCAGTACGACGATGCCGTCTTGAATGATGCACTTCGTTCTGCCGGACTCTTTGCGGTACACAATGAAGAACATGACGGCCGAATCACTCTCGATAGTAGTATCTCCTCGGGTGGTGGCAATCTCTCTGTCGGGGAGAAACAGATTATTGCCCTTGCTCGAGCGATGGTCCGTGGCAGTAAACTACTGATACTTGATGAAGGTCTGTCAGCAGCATGGCATAGATTGTTTCTTCTGATGTAACCCTTGCTTTACAGCAACCTCCGCAATTGGTTTGTGTGGATCCTAATGTCGGCCCTTGACACGAGACTGATGTCATACTTTAAATAAGACTACAAAACTGATTCCGTCATACAAACGACTCTCCGGCATAAATTAGACGCTGGAGTAACGGTTGTCACTGTTGCTCATCGCCTTCAAACCATCATGGATGCAGACAAGATTGTATGTCGTCTATTTATTTTTTGATCCTCTCTCTCTAAACCTTACCTCAGATGGTTCTCGACAGTGGTCGAATTGTAAGTTCCCATAACAGAAATTTAAATGCTATTGTTTCTCTGACAATTCACAGGCTGAATTTGACTCTCCTCGAGCCCTGTTGCAGAAGGCAGACGGGATGTTCAGAGCATTGGTCGATGGGAGTGGGGACAAAGAGGCCCTTTATGATATGGCCAGCAACGCAACAAAGCCCGTTGCATCCTCATCTTAAGACTTAAGCCGAAAGAGAGATGCCACCAAATGAGATTTTATAATAGATCTACAATTGGAGAGGTAACTCAATTTATGTTATGTAGATTTCTGTCAGACAAATATTCCAAAGAGTTCTTGTTTTCAAGAGACTCGACGCGTCGCGGACATGTACCAGAGTCAGTCACGTCACGGGTGTATGACATCACTGGACTAAAAAGGAAAGAAAAAGTATTGACCACGTCCGCCTCTCTTGTTCCCTGCCACCATCAATCCCATTTTTCATTGTTTTATGTCGAAGACGAAGTCAGATTGCATCTCTTTGTCATTTCCAAAGCAAAAGGCCTGCAGCCTCAGGCATGCAAGAGGGTTCTGGCTTTCTACATACAGTACATCCATCATGATGACGCCCAATCAGCATCTCTGCACTAGAATCCTAACTCTATTCTCTCCTTCACTGACTGCTACTAGATTGCAATAGCGTATCCTCAATACAGAGCACCCCAAAATCCGACAGGTTATGACGCATTCCAGATCTCTTTTGCACCCTCCTTGCATCGCCTTGCAGATGCACCCTGGAAAGATTGGCCATGATCCCGTGGAGAGTGTGGATACTTGGGGAAACCTGGTGGGCAGTGATATCCAATTATTATGTTACTGAACCTCACCCGTTTTAAAATTGCTCTTTGCTAACAGGATTCATCTGACGTCATGTTTCCCACATACTTGCTACATAAACGACAGTCTTTCTCCCACTTACACCTCAACAACGACTGTCGATACCTTCAGCTGCATCAACCCTTTGACAACCCCTATTCAATACCGTACAACATTTACTCTTTGGTGAGTGTCACTCTCCGTAGTCACTTAGCAATGTTCTTGCTCATCTGTACAAAACCTTCTCACCAAGGTCGATTGAATCATCCTTTTGTTCAACCTCCAAGATGGTCGCAGCGAGCCCAGAAAATTCTCTCATTAGCCACGACACCTACTCTCCTACAGAAGGTTACTTTGCATTGCATCCTGAAGCTTATCAGCAAGGTATATGTCACGTGATACTCCATCAACCAAGTGCGGTCGACAACTCTATTTTCCTCTCCCTTCATTTCAATCCAAAATGTGTCTAAAAATTTGAAGTTCTTGGCTTGGTTTCTAGAATTGCATTTGTCTTTTCTCCGTTTCTATGACTCATTCTCATTTTATCTTTTAGACGGTAGCTTCGATTCTGCTACTCTTCAAGAATCTTCCAGTAAGTTCTTATAACTTCTTGAGTACTAACTTCGTTAATGATATTTGTTGTTTCAAGCCCTTCATGAGAGTAGTGAATTAGTGACCCCCACCTTTTCCCCTGCTCTTAGAGGTGTTTTGGATAGGGAACCGCAAGGCCTTGCACCCAATTCCCTATATGCAAGTGGGCGTATGTCGGCTTCTTCAAACCCTGATCAACCCAAGGCTGGATTCCTGAATTATCGACGTCGCTCACGTTTCCAGCATAGTGTCCAACAGCATTTTGGTTCACATTCACCTCAGCAGTTACAAATCCCAAGTCATGCATCGCCCTCCTCCACTACGCCGGAAAATCGGTATTGTCATCCCCCCTCTGCGTTTCAAGGCACATCCGTGCACTATCCTTCTCCTTCAATGACATATGATAGTCAACGGTTGAATTACGTCGGGCAATACACAATGTCCGCCCAGGCTAACCCAATGCCTATCTCCCCTCCCCCATATGCTGCCGCTCACGCGTATCAGTATCCATTTGGGTCAGAGACGAACAACATGAACTTACATGTACATGTCAATTACCCTAACACACTGCAACCGCAGACACCTCTCCTTCCGCTTCAACCCCCGTCCCTCCAAAATCATTCTTTCCCAGGAATGCAACCAACCTCCAACCCAACGACGCCAGGTCAAGCTGGTGCTGGTGGAGCGACTTATATGGGCTTTCATTCTTTGCAATACCCGACGCCTATGGCGACACCATCATACTCTTATGCATCTCAAAACTACCAATCCTCCCCCATGTACTCTCCTCATTTTCCCCCATCCTCTTTCGAGCAACATTTCTCATCTCCAAATGAAGTTGAGCCACAAGGGGCGTGGTTCTATCCTTCGCATTCATCCATGCAATTGTATGACACCAATCAGTATCAAGACCCTTACCCTGCTGGTCTTTCGCAAGTCAGGCAACATTACGCTGTTCCACCCTTCCCACATAATCCGCCACATCATTCAGACAATCAAACCCCATCCGACTTTCCTAGACCCTCTGGAGCGGGTCGGCCTTTGTTCCAAGGGTCAATTCAAGTCATTCCTAGTGCCACCCATAGCACCTCTAATACTGGCCATCCGCCAGTTTCAACCAGTGATCGAGCAGTTGTTCGCAAATCGTATCATCCCAACCCTCCTGCGCACCGTTCCGAATGGGTCATGTGGGCTGGTAATGTTCCCTCCGACGCGAGTCACGACGAACTTTGGCGATTCTTTAACCAAGCGTCACCATCGTTATCACAATCACCATCATCACAAGCACCCCCTTCTTTTTCTCATAACCAAACTTCCGGGGTCCTTTCTATCTTCCTAATTTCTCGGTCGAGTTGCGCGTTTGTCAATTACAGCACCGAAGGTCATCTAAATCGAGCTATTGCTAAGTTTAATGGTGTGCGTCTCCGTGTCCACGATCCGCGATGTCAGCCTCTATTGTGTCGTGTGAGAAGGAATGATGACGATTTGAAGGCTGGTGTTGGTGGACAGAGGGGTATGGGTATGCACACAAATTGGGTCAAAGAGCAGAATCTCATGGGAAAGGGGAAAGGCAGGGCTACAGTTATCGAGAGTTCTTATCCAGACGATCTTGATTCTCCTGTCTCTCCAACCAGTTTATCTGATCACCTTGCGGATGTGGTCTCCAACATGGCTATCTCAGGAGATGTTCACGCAAATCAGTCCAGCAGCTCGGGGTCGTATGCATCAACCAACTCAAGTTACCTTGCAAAATATTTTCCGAGGCGGTACTTCATTCTCAAATCGTTGACACAGGAAGATTTGGATCTTAGCGTTGTTCGTTGTGTTTGGGCGACTCAGAGACACAACGAGGAGATTTTAGATCAAGCGTATCGGTCAAGCAAGGATGTGTACCTCATTTTCAGCGTCAATAAAAGTGGCGAATTCTATGGATACGCTAGGTGAGCAACTCGTTCTCTATTTCTCTTTCTCTGCAGTTAAACAAGCGCATATATTGATCAAGTGACTTTTGCACAGAATGTCCGGACCTGTGAAGAGAGGTGAACAACCACTGACGTGGTCTCCACGTCCAGCTCCTGTAGCAAGGGTTTCGTCCCCTGCTCTCTTGACTCACGCCATTTCTCCACCACCTATACATCACATTTTACCTCCTGGCTCTCATCACCTTGTAGAAAATTCGCCTGAACCTATTGATAGTAGGACCCCTGGCCCTGCTTCCCAGATAGGTCCAAAGCCGCTTCGGCATTCTGCACCTGCGCTCCTTGGAGAAGGGTATAAGCTACCATCTGGGAAGACGATTCTTGGGAGGCACAGTCTCGATCATCGGATACATCCACGAGTTGATCAAACGAGAGATGGCTTTGTACTGGATCCTGATGCACCGACGAGGGCTATGAGGACACATGCGGGATCGTCAGGTTCGGGTTCTGAGTCAGGATCGGAGCACGAGAAAGTTGATGTGTTTCCTCCGATCTCGTCATTGCGGTCTGTCGAGGAGGAGGAAGACAAATTTGAAGAGTTTGAATTCCTTAATGAAGGACAACATCCATTGCCACAGGAGCCCGTTGAGACGATTGGTACACCACAGGAGGAGGAGGATGGGGCTACCAGGAAAGAGGAAGGAGTGTGGGGCGATGCCTTTGCCGTTCAATGGATCACTACTGACCGTGTCCCATTCCACCGCACAAAACATCTTCGAAACTCTTGGAATCATGGTCGTGAGATCAAAGTTTCACGAGATGGCACAGAGCTAGAGCCTTCCGTTGGACAACGCCTTCTGGAGGAATGGGCAAGTTTGTCGGATCCTCAGAATCAGTCACCCACCCAGCCAAGACTGAATAAACCTACGATTCTTGGAAAGCAGTCGACCAATACCACTCGGAGTTAGTCGTTTACTTCGATCTTCATTCCGTCATAGTTGCAAAGCGCAACACAGTGCAATAACATGCCTTTCCGCGTTTGGACAGCAGAGTAGTCTTTACCAACACACCCCCACGACGTCCATGTCAGGGTTGTTTTTTCTCGAACAATCTTTTACAACCATGTCCGTATTTTTTATCCTCATTTGGTTTCGAAAAGCTCACAATCAATCTTCAGTCTTTTCTTTGACGACCTGACAGGGAACTTCTTGTCATTCACGATACAAGCCTTTGTCATTCTTTATTCCATACACGAACCTGATTTCAACTTGCATTTACTCATAATCCTTCTTTGTAGCCATAGATAGACTCAGACCGACCTCGGAACCTATCCACATTTTCCAGAGTGCATACTACCAACATCATACACGCATATACACGCTCCTTTATTTAGATCATGTTGTCCTTTGTCGTCCTGTACTATACACTGCTTTATATCACTCATATCATACACGCAGATACGGCCAAAATTCTTGGAGGAATACATATATCCATCAGAACCAGATCCTTGACTTCATTTTACCTTTTTTTATTCAAACCCGAACTACAAGAGAAATCCTGAGAATGGGCTGAAAAGAGACGTCAGAGACAATAGGGATCAATAAAGAGAGCATCTATAGCCTTCGGGATGATCGCGGAAATAGGGGCTAATTACTCTACGCGTTCGCCAAGCCTTCCAGGGGCCAGGGCAACCGTGATCGGCGAATAGAAACACTTGTGTAGGAATCTCTTGCGATTTGGATCCAATCCAGAATCTCGGATGTGGTAGAAATACAATAGAAATGGCGCGTTTAATTCCATTCTGCTCTCGAAACTTGAAAGGGGATAGCCAGGGGACTTGATGCCAGTTTACTTTTGAAAGTCTGGTTTTTGTTTTTCTTGTGGCTAGTGACTTTATGATTCCCATCTGTAACCAACATAGCTATATCGTCCACAGTCTATATGGCTCATTAAAGCACATGATGCCCGCTGGCCGAGGTGTTCGCCATATGGCAGACACATGTTTCATGATGGAACTTGAATGCTTCCTGTATAAAGATTCGTCCAAATCCTATGGACAACTTTAGAGTGAAGCCAGATTGGTGTTTGATCTATCTCGATGCCCATTTTTCTCAACTTCAAGGGGATCTTTTCATCGCTGGATGCTCGAAAAACTCGTATCGTCTACTGATCGTCCAAGTTTTCGCCACCAAGAACTTTTGTGATCCTATTTTTGGAACATGATGTGGACATGTACATAACGTCCTTCCAAAGTTTCTTGACCACAATGCCTAAAAGATGCACAATGTAGGCACTCAGGGAAAAAGTCCAGAAGGGTTATTGTCATGAGATGTCGGCCACGGTCGCCAGGTTTACGAATGCCGACTTTTATGTCTAAAACCGATTCTCATCAAGACTCAAAAGAGTCATTGCCACACACACGTCATGACTGGTGTGTATACAGGAGTGTTTTGAACCTGCGCAAGATCTCCATAATATCGGTATAAATGATCTTTGAGTCATATCGTTGACATCACTTCGATGTGAAATAACCTATGGTTTAAAAGGTTTGCTGCGATTGGTTGAAGTTCGTCCAAGATCTGATTATCGTAAACCGCAACAACACACAGAGCGTTGACGTTCACTAGAAGCACATGAAACTGTCAGATATATACCACTTCTTCAGTAAAAAAAAACGTTCCGTTGGGCCTTGGACCCACTTTCGGAGTGAAAAGCCTGACAAATAGAACCTTTAAGAGTCGAGGAACTTTACCGCCGAAGATCCTGTGACGGTATAGATATATCCAGGTCAAAGTCCCAGCCGTCGGAGTGCAGGACGCCAGAACGTTCTCTGGAACTCCCAGGTCGTGTATATTTTAACTGATTCCGGGAAACAATAGCGGGTTCCTATGTACGTTCGCGTGATATCGTCCCATCCCTTCAGAACCTCCTCCTTTCTTCAAGATATCACGACCTTGTCGCGTCTGCAAACCGATCTTATCTTTCACGATCGAGGGTAATAAAGTTACATAAATAATCGGGTCGGCGTCGTTGGGCACATAAGCTGTTGCCCGACATGAGAATGGTAATGTCAGAGATAACATTATTGTCCGGTGGTGGCGGAATCGTCGGGGTATATCGTGGTAGTAATACAATCGAGAGGAGTTAGGGTGCGTTTATTTTTGTTTTTCAATTAATCGCTGAAGAAGAAAACAACATTAGATCCCAAAGGCAATCATAGAAATCACAAACTACCTGATCCTGAGCTACTTTGTGTGATAGCTAGAGGTCTTTGTCGTGGTTTTGGGTCGCGATCCGTGGCGAGCATTACGCAGGTATGTGAGGGAGATGTTGTCCAAACCACGAAGCTGATGATCTTGGCCTCATCGTCAAAATCGAGGTTCCAAGTAAATTCCTCTGTGAAGCTCTTCCCACTCTGCCATGTCCATGTTATGGCTGCTGTGAGCACGACATGCAGCTTTTCGACATCAATCTGTAATGGCGCGAGGAGTCTGGCATTGGAGCGTTTCCAATATGTGGCCAAAAGGTCGAAGTAAGAGCGAACGGCGTTTGTTCCTTGGAGCCTGTTCATCTGTGGATTAGCGCACGATGTCGATGCATGTTGGATGATTGGGGGATATCCAGTAGAGAAGTATTCCAGCATCGTTATCGAGTTTGTGGTCGCACAGAAAGCATCGAAATATGCTTTAGTCGCAGCCCGTAGTTGACTTTCTGTAACTGAATGCATTTGTTTTTCTGGTGGGATTGGTGGCGCTGGTTGAGCTGGAATGAAATGAGGATTGCTGTCGGACAGACACAGCGTACTTTTATAGCCTTTTGACCCAGGGATGGCTGGGGCTCGGGGGCTCGGGCAGAAGTATTTGATGGTGAAGGGCAATAGCCGGACTTGTCAGATCCGATTCCTGATCTTTCCCCAGCTACACCGTCCGGGATTTAATCCGGTAGATTGCGACCACCTTTTTGTTATCCAGGAAGCATGGCAGGCAGGTGGGACGAGGAGTATGGCAACGAGATACCTGAGCGCGAGAACAAAGTGACACGGTTTAAACCTGTCCAGAGGACTCGATAGGCAAGTCCGAGGGCTTTCGACTTCCACTTAGAGATCTACTTGGGTTTCGACGCTGGAGCGCCAAAAAGCGTTGATCGACTACTCGTTAATTGATGTTGTGCCGGTTATGGCGCTGATCGAGCACCTCGAGCCTTGTTAATTGGTTATCGTGGAACCATTCCACAGTGAGCGGGGTTCGAATAGCGTTAGCGCCGCTAATTGGCGGAGAGGAGACGCCGGCTGATGAAGCGATTGGGGTAGCTTCATTATAGCCCCACTTTTGCCAATGTCGAAAGAAATGCCAGCACGATAAATCCGCGACAAATAAGAAGATAGTAAATGCATGGTGAGATTATAACTTGTGGTGTATACGTTGTGCGCCGATCCTTGTGCTTCTGCCCGTACTTCTCAGGATGCGTCCATTTTACTACAAGATCAAATGCTATGTCCAGAAAGCCATCCATGGAGACGGCGAGTCTTTGATTACACGGGTCCAAAATAACGGCTTCTCAAAGGGCCTATACTAGAGATCATGACATAAATTCACCAGGTTGAAGAGTGGATAGGTTCCATACTTACCGTTCCAAGGCTCTCAGGAGTAGGTGACGAACGCGCTGTTCAAGTCACCGACAACATGATTGGATGAGATCAACAGGGACCATCACGATACACTCCACTCGGATCATGAGTTGAAGGTTGAAAGTTGAGGCCATCGTTTCCCGGGAAGCCGCCACCGACGGCCAAATCGTTGGCCTTCGAGTTGGTGGCTTTTTCTCGGCTTCGGTTGAAGTGGCCTCAGGCAATTTGGCAATACCGTATATTGACTGAAGGCGATTGAAAGTGTAGGAGTCGGTGGCCAGCATTGAAATGAGTCCTTCGGTCCATAATTCTCGGCCTCCTGTTAGAGGGCTTCATAAAGTTAGAGGGCCTCGTGTCCGCCGAACAACTTGATCATGGGTCGGTTTCTCTATAAACAGCTTATTTTCCAAGCACAAATATGCCCTGGATATCTCCACGTATAAGTTATGCAAATGCGAGAGTTGTGAGACTGATAAAAGACAGGTGGACATCTTGAGGCAAATGGGATATGATCCTGATTGAATTCCTGGTTGTAAAGGGCTGGGTTAAGGCAAAGCAAGGTCTGTGACTCAACACACTGATACCTGTCACATGTCACATGGTCAGATCACACCACACCATATACCACTTCCCTCCACTTCCTCGAACTTGATTTTGTATGATCCATCATCGATTGTACCTCTTACATCCGCCTAAATTACAATTACTATCTGATATGAGGAAAGGACGACAAGCAAAAATGGGTGTGAATAGCGACAAAGGAAAACCGAAGAGAGGAGATGTGACAGTGAAAATAAGTATTGGTTGTGGTATCCCATCGACATCGCAAGAAAAGAAGAAAAAGCGAATATACAACGATCCGACAAGACATATCTGTGGTCTGGAAGTAAAATATAACTGAGAGTTAGGATTTTTGATCATGTCATCCAAAAAACAAAGCACACAGACATATTGTCGACTCCAGGTCCGCCTTCAAAATGTGTTTGCCCAATCTTCCAGATTTACGGTTGAGTATCGAGCTTGTTCTATCCAGGCGTCCTTCTGTTCGTCATGTTCAGAAAGATGTTTATAACAATGGAAAAATTAGCTTCAACATACCAACAAATCCTTTGGTGTCTTCCGACTGTCCGGATCTTTGAGCAGACAGCTGTCTATAAACATTTCTGCTTCCTTGGGGTATCGTCCTTCAGGTGTCAGCCGAGGTGCAGGCTCATTGACGATATGTTGAAGCAACTCCAGAATGCTCATTGTCATTCCTCCACCTTGCAGACTCACGCCTTTGCTCTTCCGTTTGTCCTTCTTCGGAGCGTTTTTCTTCTTGATACGCGCAGGAGGAAGGCCAGAAAGCGAGATTGAGCCCGGCCGGGCGGGTGATAACGTGCCCTCATAGTCGGAATCAGAATCATCATCAGACGTTGACTCCGAAAATGGGAAGCGACCGAGAGCCAATTCTATCAAGGAGATACCGAGTGACCATACGTCTGATTTCACGGTGTATTGTGCACCCTGAATGCGTTCAGGCTGTGGGCAGACATGATGGTTTGAGAATGATCCAAAGTCGTTGCGCACATGGATAAAAAGATTTTGATCAATCGAGAATGTCAGCCTTGAGAAAAGCAGGTCAAAATGGCGAGTAACCACGCACGCTCATATACGTCGATGTCCCCACGAATGTGTCCGCAATCGAATTTATAAGTTCTCCCGACACTCCGAAGTCACAAATTTTAATTTCTCCCCGCGAGTTGAACAGGATGTTCGAGGGTTTGATATCTAGGAAGAAACGACAGTCAGCCACCGAAAATCGTTATGACGACAACTCAGTCTACAGGTCAGAGCATTGACCATCACGTGAGAGAAGAAAAGCGAGGCGAAAGCAAAAGATGTAGAAAAGGAATTGAGACAGACCTCGATGGATAATACGGTGAACATCGTAAAGATATGTTAAACCTTCTAGCACCGCCAGAGCGACCTGTCCAACGATATCGATGTCGATGGGGCCAATCTTCTTGTAGATGCCGTCTAACGACCCCTTATCCATGTATTCCATGCAAATGCAAATATTTGGATCCGCCAGGAATGCGCCATAGAAAGATATGATGTATTTCGAGTGGCAGTCGTGCATTATGTGCAGTTCTCTCAGGATTTGTTTCCGCACAGATGGTTTGGCGTCAATCAGGACAATCTAAATGGTCAGCCCATGGTATATCAGCAATTGGATCGGGCTCTGAGACGTGAAATTCGCACCTTTTTAGCCATGATGGTTTTAGTGGGTATATGTTCGACCTTCTTGACGCTCCCTCCGTTGCCTTGGCCCAACTCTTGTAGGTCTTTCAAGTCGTCGTTCTTCAGGTCGAATTTGATTTCGGCATTCATGTCTAGATTGGCAAGAGTATTCGATAGGGTGGCATGATATGTATTTCGGCGTAGGTTGGGTGAGGCGGTGTGTGGAGCATTGGCGTTGGCTGGAGCGCCGACTGTGAGCATATTGCCTTCTTGTTCGACTGCCGACACTGCACCAGATGAGGTGGGAGGAATTTTAGGCGCTTTGATGACCATCGGAGGTGGCCGTCTCTTGCCACCTACGACGGGTGCCGACGTTGTTGCTGCTACGATCGGTGCAGGAGCTTGACGACTGGCCATCGGTTCTGTCTCCGGGGCGGTTACTGGAGCAGGTTCCGCAACATTGAGCTGGAGGGCCTTCCAGTTCCTTTTCTTGCGGATAGGAGTGACCAACGCCATTGTGGAAATAAGGATGTGCTCGAATCTGTTCTATAAAATGAAATACTTTTGGGCAAGAGGTCAACAAAAGTAGAGAACGAAAGAGAAACAAGAGTTAAGAGACAGGATGAGAAGGAGATTTGGCGCAGATAAATAACTATTTCCCAATTTGAACAACAGGCACGTGGTTGAAAGATCGCCAAGTGCTCGGCTTCCCCGCTTCGACTGTTGTAACTTTAAGAAAAGAAAACACTTACATAGACTCCCGGTACGTCTTCAGTACTGTAGTTGGCGTCTTGGAGCGTGTGTGCGTGGACAGCGAGTGCTGGTATGATTCATATTTATGCATGCCTTAATATAGATCAAATCCTGTCCATGATGACCCTGACTTCAAGTTGCAAGCCAAAAAAATCCAGATCTGTGTCAATGATTTGCGGGTCTTGCACGACTATGATTTCAACTGCAGTTATCCCGACCTGTCACTCCAAGCACAGGTATGCATTCGGACAAACCAATACCGACAACCATCGCAACAGCCGATATTTTCTGAGCCTTCAGGCAACATTCAAGAATAGATGACTGCCAAAGGCGAACAGGATCATTTTCCAGCAACAAGTTGGCGCCAAAAGTGTGAATTGAAATCGACAAACCCGGAGTCACGACTTCTCAGATCTCATTGATCATTGGAGCGCTCAAATATTTGTATCAATACAGAGATGTACCAGAACCGCAATGCACATAAAGGAGATATACATATCTAACAAGTTGTCAATACTGTAGTCATCAGTCATTGCACGTCGTCATCATGAGTGGGTCGTCAGCTACAGAGTGATGGATAAAATCAATAAAAATACTGTTAAGGACGCGAAATGACATCCGCAATCGAGTTAGAACCTCAAACAAAAAGAAAAAAGAAAAGATAGACATAATCAAGTCCAGAGTTGAAAGGGGAGTGGGTATGGTTACAGTTGACAGGTCGCCGCATCGACAAAGAGTGTCTTTGCGCTACAAGTCGGGATATCAGAACATTTAATGAACGAAGACCTGGGAGTCGGCCTTCCATTGGGCCTTCGGGGTATACTTGAGTGGCGACTGCATACGTCTCATCACCGTGACATGGAATTTGGGTTTCTCGTCGACAATCTTTCGTCCTCGACCCAAATGGATACTAGATTGCCAAAGTGAGTCACGAAAACCGCGGTGCGTTTCAGAGTGATTTAAAAAAGACATACCTCCATTCACGGTGCCAAACTCCTTGTGCATCCTGCCACGAAAACTGAAGCGGAATGATTTCGAGAAGCCACCAGAGCGGATTCAACTTCAGCTCATCGTGAAGGGGCTCCAATGCATCAGTTGAATCAAGTTCCATTTCTTCTGCCGAAGGCTCGAGATCCAGATTGATGTTAGCACGCTGGAGGGCATCAGAGTCGAATTTGATCGCACACGTCGACTTCGTGGCCTCTCGTACCATCCACCTGAGGCTGATATTTGCAAGACTATTTGCAGTGTCATTAGATACAGCTCCACCACCGACATCTGTAGACGGAAAATATTTAATACTTTATGAGACGAGGAAGAACAATCAATCCGACGCACCACTATGACATCCAGAAAACCAGACTTCCAAAACATCGTCTGGAATAGAGTCCCCCTCCTCCTGAAGTGCAGACGCAAACACTTTGACCTTCGGTTTTCCTCGGGCAGTTCTCCCCATGCCGAAAAATCCCCACCGTTTCTTCTTCTTCCCTGACTGTTCTGCTTCCCCTTCATCATCTGACATGCCATCAGCTTTAGTGAAAGCCGAGCCGGACCCACTCTGAGCTTGCAATCCGCCGCTGCTGGCCGATTCTGGGTCAAGTTTAGCAGCAGCCGGAGTGGGAGCGGCACGATGGTAACTATTTGGTCTAAACTTAGCACGATGCTATGATTTATTGATATTAATAAAAAGTTTTGTCATGATGGAGAAGATCGCATTCACCTCGTCAAGAGAAAGTGCGTGCCGGAAAGTCCTGATGGCACTATTTGAGTTGGTGAACGGCAATGTTCTTCCCATCACAACTCCAACACTTGCGACGGTGTCCCTGGTTCAGATTAATCAGACCACTGGCATCGGTCTGAGCGCTATGGCATGCATACCAGACGCCCATGAACTCGACGGTGACGTTTTGACAGTACGTTTGTTTGAAACCAGCACACAATTGAAGCCCCGCGGGATCGGTACGTTTATACATCTTATATGCAAACGGCACCTGGGCTTGATTGTCCCGAGGCAGTAGCCCAACCTACGTTTCCGGGTTAAATCACGCAGTACACACAGGCCGAAGCTATGCGATCATTTACCTTGTATAATAACCCGGCCAAGGCTCTAGAAACAAATGAGTGTTTATTTCATAAGGACAACGCGTCTGTCTAACCTTGCAGTATAAGCACCTCGAGAGAAACCTATGAATGCACGATATCAGGGGATTGACTATGGGTTGAAGAGAAAAACGTACCAAATATCGAAATCTTGTCTCCGGTCCGATAATTCTGCATCAAGAAAGTATATCCATCCATAACGTGTTGATCCAAATACCTGCCGTAATCGATTCAGAGAAACAAAAGCAGGATAGGGCTATTCCCCTCACCAAGCAAATGCGAGGTCGAGGACCTTGGCTCCCCATTCGAAGATAGGAGCGACTACCCCAGGTTCAAAGTATGTTCCTACACCAGCCTTGGTAATACAAGATAAGAGTACATTCCCAGAGGAAATAGGGAAGCACTATACCTGGTAGTAGCACAACTGGTCGTCAAAATCATCTTTTTTCAAGAGGGCAAAGAGCTTGACAACGTTGGTGTTCTGAAGGGAGGTAAGAAGCAAGTTATCGGCTAATTAATCGATGACCCACATCAGCATCGTATTCATTGGAGGTCCCGTCGAAGCATAGGACGTGAGTGCGTGGTTTATTCGCAGGTTCCGGGGATTTTGACATGAAAGACGGGACCAACGTGTGGGGGGAAGCTGGGGAAGGAGAGAGAGCAGAACAAGAGGAGAGACAACACAGAGCACGATGGGTGTTCCACTTTATTTATAAGTATACGTGAGATATTTCAAGGAACTAGAGGAACCAGAGAGGTTTCTCAAAGTGCATGAATGTCTGGACTCTGTCGTGGAAGTCACATCAACAATGCATACATCATTCTTGTGATCACAATCATGATGAGGTCCCAAGAGTGTGCGGACCTATATCACAAAAGACCTCCAGCATGTATGGTTTTCGCGTGTTTCACCGTTCAGAGGGGGGGGGAGGGGGGGCAAACGTCATGAGATCCAAAGCCGCCAAATCAGGCATCGAGTATCGCCAAAGCGTCGTCGGTAATGTCATTCATATTAGACTGCATTGAAGCAAGTCGACACAAATACCTACCCAGAGAACATCAAAGATATCAGTGAACTTGTCCCCAAACCCCAACTTTAGAACTCACCAACGACAGCGAACAGAATGGGCGTGAACATATACTCGTGAGACAGAAGTTTGCCGAGGTTAAAAAGAGCTCCGGCGAAGGGGGAAACCATTCTGGAGTATCATGCGCTACGCGATCTGTGTATTCCATGCGATATGAATATATGATGTATGTATTGTACTGTGAAGTTGTAGCCAAAGTATAAGCCCGATGTTCTCCCAATTGGTAGACTTCATCATCCCGGACTTTGCCGATTTGGGAACACCGCTGAGTTCTACCAGCTGTTCTCCCACCAGCTTCACCGCCTCACCACGCCTGTCGCGGAAAAGGCGGTAGTGAGAGGAAGGAAGGAGATAGAAATTCTATACATTGGTGTATAAGTAGAGCCTGAGCTACAGGACCTAAAAATTCATAAGCATGTGTTATATGAAGCCGCCAGCGCAATTTGGTGATGGTAATAGGCTTTAAAAGTCAAGCTGGTGCATTGGCCATAGTTTTCGCCGCTACAACGTCTGGCGTAGACAAGATCGCATCCCGGACAGCTCGACTTGGGCCAGAGCTTTGAGGGCCCGAGGTCTTGCCACGAATCATATCAAGTTCGCCAATCAGAGTCTGGTGCCGGTATGCGAGTCTCAAGAACATTTGTTTGGACAACATTTTCGTGAACACTTTTCAGGTTTGTATACGCCATTCAACATTCTGGATGGATGCTCGTCAGCACTACAGGCATATGCCTTGATTAAACTCAGACCTGGTATTTGGTTTGCTCTGGATCAGTCATTAGTTCTGCAAAGACTTGTAAGTAATGTCAAATGGTGTTATCTTTCTGTTACCATTCCGCCAGATAGCGGCCTTGTTTAAAGTTGTCGGTCTTCAGGAATCCTGGTGGGCGTGAAAGTCAAGTGCATCGATGGAGTGAAATAATGCACTGTTTGTCTAAGTGAGACATCTCGATAGACACATTTACGTGTGTGTGTGTGTCAAAAATTTCCCCAGAAATTGAAGCGGGGATGGTAGCCGGAGGTAGTGAGCGATATTCTGTCCCTTGAAAGAGGGGAACGTACGGTATCATATGCGTAATGTCCCGCTCCCTTGAAGGGAGACCATAGCCAGACGGTGCGTGTATATTATTCTGCCTTTCAAACAAGGGGGCTGTAGTTGCTCCATGTCATGTATGTGCCGTGCGGATCGAACTCGTGCGAGCGAGGGCGTGATCACGGGCAAGACTGTGCAGGTACATGGATGCCTCTCGTGGATGTGTGTGGGTGTGTAAAAGTGGAAACAATGTCTGTATCGACATAAAATGGCGGAGGTTTGAGGAGGCTATCAAGCAGGGAAGGCAGCGTAACTCGTCGGGTGGGCAACGAGTGGATGGGGTGAGGATCCAACCAGGCTGCAGAGAGGGCCCAGGGGACACTGGTAAGGCATGGCTTTACAAGCAGTGAAGTTGGTGGTTCCAGAACAAGCAAGTTTTTGATGTATCACCTTGCTTCCCCATAAAAGTGAGTAACCTTCCACTCTGGAAGCTGATTTTAGTAAAAATTGACTTTCGAGTCGCTCAGAAAATTTATGTGTTCAAACGGACCTTATGCTTAGCGTTCAGAAAATCTCCTGAACCGAACATATAGTCCAGTTCGACATTGACAGAAATATTTGACCCGTTTTCGTACGTCAGTGGTGCCAATGGAATCCAACTTGTGGCGCCAGGCCCAAGACACAGAAGAGACACCCTTGCTTGCATGCAGCATCAATGCCTCCCATAACCCGAGAAAGAGTGGCCTCAGTATTCTCTTGTGCAGTTAAAAGCCGGATTTGGTTGATACCTTGTATCCTGGCTGAAGCTGTTAGGCGCAAGAAGAAGAAATATGGAAGCAAAGAAGGCTTGCCTAGTGAATAAGGAGGTGTTCAACAGCGGCAGTATAGGCCTCGTTTGCTGCATCATTTTCAATGTGTTCTTCCCTCTCCTCAAGCAGCTGGCGATAACTATTCTCGGCTGAGACACGGAGTTTCTTCTCATTCTCGAGTTCTGCGAGCACTGCCGTCAACTTGGCCTCTAGCTCCACCTTCAACTTGGCCTCACGGTCCTTCTGTTCCTTGATGAGCTCCGCCTTCATCTTCTCCAAAAGCGCTGTCATGCGAGTGTTCCAGGAGGACGTGAGGGGATCGGAGAGGAAATGGGGGTTCTCTGATATGACAGAAGTCGGCACCCCTGCATCCAAACAGGCTGAACTGATCGTGGATGGGACAATAGCATGGATTCCTGTCTCGTCTCCTACAACATCGCTCAAAAGAGTAGCTTGATCTTCAGGGTTGTAAGGTGAAAATCCTTTGTCATCTGAGGGATAAATTAGTACACACGAGGTTATAGATGGAAATATGAAGGCCCACCAGAGGCTATGATTATGCCTGCGGCCTCTACATCTGTTTCCTGTAGCCCTAGGTGATGGGCTAGCTCGGTTGCGATTCGAGAGCGCACCTGAGGAAGGGTGCTGGAGCCTGAAACCTTTGTTTGGATGGTTGTGGAGCGTTCTGCGAAATGACATGTAACATAGAAGGATGGGATTCGAGCTTGAGGACGAGTAGTGCTTTTCATCATGGCGAGTCCTCTGGCAAAAAGTCGCGTGTGTATTGGAAACCCCGACGTTCTGCCCAATTGCCAATTGGTACTTACAATCATCACCCGGACTTTGCCGATTTGGGACAAGTGTCTCTAACCAACCCTCACTTGGTCCTTGGCCTCACCACACCTGTCGCGGAAAAGGCGGCAGTGAAAGACGGGAAAAAAATGAGATAGAAATATACATTCTTGTCCTTAAGTAGACCTATTTACAGTGACTAAGAAGCACAGGCTTGGAGGAAGTATTATGGGGCAGCTTATAAAAATCAAGCTGGGGCGTTGGCCATTGTTTTCGCAGCTACCACGTCTGGTGTAGGCAAGATGGCATCACGAACAGCTGGACTTGGGCCCGAGCTTTGTGGGCCCGAGGTCTTGCCACGAATCATATCAAGTTCACCGATCAGAGTCTGGTGCCGGTATGCGAGTCGGATATCAGGAACATTTGTCTGGACAACATTTTCGTCAACACCTTTCATGCTTGTATATTATGAAAGCAAACCTTGTTGATATCATTTCCTGCAGCACCTGGGAGATACCAGTGATCGCCCAGCCAATGGCGCTTAATTTCCATTTCGAAACCACTTTGCTTGACCGAGTTGCGCGCAAGCTCTGCCAAAGAGCTTTGCGGCAATTTATAGATCTGGATGATGCAAATGTTCAATTATCGGTGCATTAGCACTAAAGCGAAGCATACATGGGCAGCAACGCTGTATTCTTCCAACAGTGGTTCCTACAATAACATCAGAACCGCATCAGAAACACTGGTGGTGGAAAGACGAACCTTGGTGAAATGGAATTGGAGTGGGTCATCTGTACTTAAGCTGACATTTAAACCGGTCTTGAAGAAGTCGGGCAAGGGATTCCTTTCGTAGGTCAAGAAAAGTGCGTTGTTGCTCAACGGACTCATAGCAATTCCGATTTGCTTCAAGTAAAAAAGATACTGGAGGGCCGGCACTTTGCGCAGCAAGATACCATGAGATATGGAATGTGACGTGAGGAAGGCAGACGTGAGGTGGTCGGTATCTCCAGCTTCACCACAATGTGGCCGAAAAACAAAGGTGTCTACGCGAAGAGATTAAATCCCAAAGGAAAAGACGGCATGAGGTCCCAAAACTCACTGAAGCCACGAACACGACGCCAATTATTCAGGCTTGACATATTGGCAAACATGTAATACAACCTTCGAGATATTGATGAGATCGAGATAATGCAATCGTCGTTTAACGCACTTACCAATAGGAATAGGGAGGCGATTGAGGGAAGTCCCATAATCGAGGGTAAGGGAATTTCTTGTGGATACGTTTTTCGATCTTGGATTCGTCGTCAACAGTATCAAAACCAACAACACGCTGAAGGAAGACGTGAAGTTCGGGATGGGTTCGAGGATCTTTTGTGACTTCGAACAAGGGTTGGAAGACATCTGAAAGCCGCTGAGTCAATACACAGAAAAGGGTAAAATCTCCTGGATCTTACTGATGACGATATCTTCATAGGTTCTGATAGACCCTTGCGCCTTGTAAACTTCATAAATGCGAGGAATTTGGATAAGCCATCGCACGTTGTGCGAATAAAGTTTGTTGTTCACGATCCATTTGGCCAATTTATCCCATTCGTTCAAGCTCCTCCCATAAATGCTCACCCGCCATTCAACATTCTAAAGGGTGATCATCAGCATCGCAAGCATACCTTTGGGCTGAACCCATACCTGGTATTTGCTTTGCTCTAAATCAGTCATCAATTCTGCAAAAAACTCAATAAGTAATCGTCATATGGTGTTGTCTTTCTGTTACCTTTCGTCAGTTCCGCCAGATAGCGGCCTTGTATAAAATTGTCGGTCTTGAGGAAGATCTCCCTAAGACGAGATTCGCCGATTGGGTTGTATTTCAGATTGAACTTGTCAAATCTATGGAAGGAATCCTGGTGGGCGTGCATATCCAGTGTATCGATGGAGAGGTCGTATGCTGTCAACTTGAGAGACTGAAACACTTGAGACAATGTCAGCTCGTGCCCATCCCTGAAAATAACGACGTCCTGATGATAATGTCTTTAGCGAAGAGATGCTAGACTGAGCCAAATGCATTCGACAAACCTCAGGACTTCGTTTCATTTTGGACTTGATGAAACGGAGCAAATGTTTCTGGTTCATGCTACTTGAATGATGAACGTGAGTGTCGACTTTTCGAAGGTTGTAAAAGTCTCTGAAAGTTCCTTCAGTATGCGGTGTTACCGAATGAACTCGAAAACAAACCGATGAGGAACTTTCTGTTAGAACGAACTATGAGCAAGTATCCGAAGTTCGCCAAAGTGGAATACGAATATTACCTTCATATCCGCTAACTCCTGGAATTCGTTCAAAAGGCTGTACATCGTGAATTTGCTCGCAAGGTATTTCAACCTTCGGAATGCGAAGCTTTTGGTAGGACCATCAGATATAACACCGAGGACGTATTCAAGATCAACAAAATATTCGCGGATATCAGGGATATCGAATGCCGGTGTTTTGGGAGGAGTTATATCTGTCTTTTTATCTTTACTTTCTTCAACCGGACCTGAGTTTCTAAGTGTAAGCGTTCGGATGGCAAAAGATGAAGGCAAATGAAACTCACCTTTCGAATCATCATAAACCTGGAATACACCTTTCACGTCAATAGCGTAGGACCATCCGGGATGTTCGCCTGGAATTTCACATTTCTCGTATTCGAACTCATCGTCCCCCGACCTGGTTGTACCATCAGCACTTACGATTCCCTTGTCTTTCCAGTGCCAATGCGGCGGAGGTGGTCTTGGATATATGCTCCACGGGTGAAAAACGTTCTTTTGGGACTGAGTCTCGCTTGGGCCTGACGGAGGTGGCATGTCTGGACGCACACCCGAGACATCTGCATAGTCGTCGCCAAGAGGCTTGAATTTGCCATCGTAGTCGCGCGGATCATCCCCAAGTCGTTGTCGAGACTTGATCATGTACTTGTCCCGCAATTCAAGACATTTGTGTAAAGATTGAAGAAGATGAGCAGTTTCGGCGTTTATCAAGACCTCTGACAACAGTGAGTTCCTTGGTTTGCTTCAAAAGACACACGAAGATGATCATACCCGCAGCGTGGGTTTCACCAGTAAGTTGCTTTAAGCTCTTGCGATCTTGGTCTTCCTCCTCTTCATGGAAAACGTCTCCGATAACAGATGCTTGCAATGAGATCGGTTTCGGGGCTGCGTCAGAAGGAGCGTCAGAGCCTCGACGATGTGCCCAATATTTTTCTTCTATCTAAACGACAAATCATGAATAATTAGTCTCGACGTCGCACTGTATTCAAAATTTCATACATGTTGGAGGCTCTTTTCCTCCGAATAGCCAAAGAAGCCATCCTTGGATTCAGGGATATGAACACCTTTCGAGGAACTCGCGCCCATTGTAAGGTCGGATAGAGAACTTTGGGAGATTGGGGGTATATCCATGGCGTCTCTTGAACGGTTTATTAACACGCTGAAGATCGGAATAGATCAAGGCAATGCTGTAACTGGTACTTGCAAACACCGCAGAGTGTGCAAGGCTCGTGGAAGACAAGAGAGAGTTCTAAATAAGATTCTGACATGGATATCCCGATTGGGCTTCGCAGATTCCGAATCAGTCAAAGCTAGCATGTTTCCGAAAATTTGGTATTTAGCAGTATCTGGCATATAATTACAAATATTCTACAGGTGATGATGATAATACAGTCCCGTCCTTCTTCTAACAACCCATTGTAATATCAGTGTCTCCAAACCTTTGGGTGTCGAGTTTCTTGTGGGCCTTCTCAGCTTTCCTCCAAATCTTGTCAAGACGCGGATCTCGAGCATTCCATTGTCTCTGATCAAGATAAACAGGTCGATGCCGTCGGATCGATGTGCTAACTTCGGGCACACTTTCGTCAGAAGATGACTCAGTATCAGCGTAGGTAGCTTTTCTGCTCGGAAATGAATTTGCAGCGGTTTTGCAATTCGTATGATTGGTCGTTGAAGGCGAGGTCAAAACACTGGGTTGCACGTTCGTTTGTCGAATTTGATGTCGCAAGGCAGGAGAAGTAGGCCTCGATGCCAGTTTCTCCGGGGTATCCACCTTTCGCTTTTTTGTGGGGGACTCTATCGGCGTTGAATCTATCTCCATACCAGTTTCTACATCGTCTTCCAGCAGGGGTTTGCTTTGCACCACACGTTTCTTTGGGCTGTCTCGATTTGGAAGTTCACGTTGAACTTTTCCTTGAGGAAATCCGCGGAACGTCTTTGGTTGAACAATCTTTGTGGGTGATGGTTGGGGCGGTCGTTTGACTGGGGAGGTTTTAAGGACAGGGTCTTGAGCCAGGGCACTTCGAAGGATGCGCCTGGCGGGTTCAGCCTCCTCAGCCGTTGGGAGGGAAGCGGCAGCCGTTTTCCTTGGGGATTGTCGAGTGAGTGCGACACCTTTTGCAGGTGAAGAATTGGCAGAAAAATGGGCATTGATATCTTGTCGTAGGGAAGAACATGATTTATTCAGGGAGGTAAGGGCGCCCACGAATTTTTTGTGTGATAATTTGTGTTCATGCGAAAATGTATGTACATCTGTCAGGGTGCTCAGCTGGAAATCGGGTCAACGAAGCGTTCGATAAGGTAAGATATACCAACACACCTGTGCAGCCGAGCAGATCCAGAAGAAAACCGCGCCCTTGAAAGTATCAGATTGATGATCCATGTGGTGGCTCGTAATGAGTTCATTCTCGACACTTGCAATGTATGATTTCAATCGGGTTTCAAACGTAGGAATCCGATACTTGATTTGCAGTTGACGGTATGACAAGGCTTCCTCATCGTTTTCTTCGAGGAGGGTCTTGATTATGTTATAAACCTTGTCATAGTCTTTTTTCTGAAGGCAAGAAGCTTCTTGGGCAACACTTTTTGATACGTCTGTATTATTAAGTCTTTTGAAGCATAAGATAGAGGAAAGGTAATATGTAGAAGAAGACGATACCTTTCCGAAGCAATTTGCATACAGGCAGCAGTCAGTCCGCTGGTGAGAGAGCCGAGTTCATGGCCTGATCCGGGTCGAGTCTTGAACTGCGCTTGTCGTTTGAGAATTCTAGCTCGCTCTTTTGTCTCCTCAGAAGCGTCAAAGTTGTCCAGAAGGTGGTCGTATGGTGCCATCTTGGACAGCCTGTCGGTGGAGATCGAGAGTAGGGTGTTCCAACAGTCTTATGAACATCACAGCATCACTTCTGACACGTGAACGTTACTGATCGTGGCATTTCGTCACACTCCTCTTCTCACCTCAGACCTCCTCAGACTCTCACTCCGAGTTTATCTGGCTATCCGCTAAATCTCGACTGGCCTCTATCTCAGGATTTTTATAAAATCCTTTCCAACTGCATTTAGTCTTCGAGATTCCGTTCAACACTTACCAAGGAACCCTCGTGCACAGGTGGTATATGATCGTTGCGTTCTAACTTCTAACAGTAACTTGTAAGCCTTTCTCGTTTATCACTTCCTGCTGGCTGAACAACTTGATAATTTTTATCCTTGTGACATCACAGATTACAATAAGAGATTGCATCATTGATCTCTCCTTTTCATCCCAGCGTTTTTCCCTCCGCCTTTTTGAAAAAGATTTGCCATCGCACGGAAAACCTGTGCTGTCTTGTAGAGAACATTTCCGGTTCGATTCAGAGATTTATGTGCGTTCTTGGCCATCTTCGCCGGTTTGGCCCCGAACTGAGATAGTTTTGTGTTCGATTTCAGTTTCTTCGCCTGTTTGGCTGCTCTGTGGGACATTTTTGCCCCTTTCTCGAGGGAGTTTGCGACTTTTGTCAAGGCTTTTGATGTACTAGATTGGCTGAACCGGGGATAAATGAACTCGAGCGGTAGGGTGGTTTGGCGCTGGATTTTCAAACCACTGTGTAACTGTTCATCGTTCCGCCTAGGATCTTGACTATGCCTGACCAGTGGACAATCAAACAAATCAGCCCTCCAGTTTGCGTTCCCAGGCTGTACCATTTAAACCCACCAAATGACGGTGTTTCTAGGGTGTGGTAGAGCCGTGACAACGTTATGGGACAGGAGGCTAAACTGGAAGACAAGGAGAACGACGGCGAAGGATAACAGCATATCGGTAGAGCGACCTGCGACTCTAGTACAGCCGTGGAATGGATGAGACCAGCTGAAGGTGGAAAATTAGACCATCAGCGCCCTTAAATGGCTGCCAGTGTTTGTGTGCTCTACGGCACATGGCTTATCCGGCAGATCATCTTTGTGGGTACGGCTGTCCCGCCGTTTGGCACAATATAAAAGGCATGTAAAGGATTCGTCCCATCATGTTCAATGCTCAGCGCTGTTTTCTCAGACTCTCCTTTATTTTTGGGAGCCAATAAATATGACAGTGCATTGGGATGCTTCGCATTTTTGAATAACGGCTATAATCTGCGATAAAAACATTTATATAAGGCTGCGACCCGGATTTTGGCTCGATTTCTAAAACCCGAAGAAAATCTGCATAAAATTAACCATGAAGGAGACGAAAGACAAAAAGAAAAAACTAGCAAGTCCCGACGGTGGTTCGAACACCGGACCCTGCGATAGTTGCCTGATGATTACATCAGCGCTGCAATCGCATGCTATACCACTTAGCTATCGAGACGACGGTTCAGATTATGTCATTGCCACATTACACAAGGAGGCTTCCTACATTTTCCCCTCATGATTTGCTCTTTGCTCCTTTTTTCGACGGCTGCCTTGGGCGTTGAACGCAGTGTGGTTTCCCTCAGGAGAACCCTCCTGTCGATTTACTTATCGTTGAGAACCTTTACATCCTTCTCCTCAAAATGATCACTTGCTCGTCATTCTTGTCTTTTCCCTAAAAGGTATAATTTTCTAGAAGTGGCAATATGTATTGGCTCTCTCATGTGGTACTCAAATGTTTTTATTAAAATGACAATCATTAAGCAAAGCCCCCATCATGCATCACCCAATCAGGCTTGAGGGACCGGGTATGTGTATCTGGGTTAAAATGACATTCTACATCCCTCTCTGACATTGATATGTCCCCCATTCCCCAGTCCTGATCATCACATGTCCAATGGCGAAGAGAGCTTTTTGCGATGTATAGAACATCTAAAGCTTGGATTGTACTATGCCTTCCTTGTATTTTACTCGAGATAGTCGTCGTCCAGCGATCCCGTACCCAGGATTCCGAAGAGGTTGAGGCTGTCCAGAGGAGAGGTTGGCGACAAATCAGTTTAAGATTTGTTACCCCGCGAAAAATGCTGAGCCATGAAAGAGCATAATCCGAGACGTAGTCAACCTGGCTCTCCTTGGAAAACAGCGACAGCTCGATCTCTTGATCGGACATAGCTACCTCCAAGTACAAGTGAGTGACATATCGAAAATTCGCAATCCAAGTCCGCTCTATATTCCGAGGGTCTATCATCCGGAGTGTGAATGCTTGGAAAGAAATTCCGGTCAGGAGTTCACCTTGGTGAAGGAGGCGTACTGATATGCGAGGTTCGATATTCATTCTAGAGCCTAGGAGCCTATGTATCGTCATAAATTGCGAGCCCGTCTCGACAAAATGTGTTTCCAGACGAAACCGGAATTCGATCAGCACGTTGACAACCTCCAATACGGGGAAATGGAGATGTTTGAGAAGATATACAACTTGATCCAGCGATCCAGTGATGGATCTCAAGTTACACATCCCATTAAGCCCAGTTCCCGAATGGGGTTCATTAAATGGGCCGTAGTAGGTATTTCCGAGTATTAACTTCTGGAGGTGGGGCAATCGAGGTAAGTTTGATGTTACTGTGCCTAAGAAAGACGATCCACGGAAAGTGAATTTGAGCTGTTGAACTGAGGGAATCGATTCAACGATATTTGGGAATATATAGTGCTGGAATGCATCCATCATGGTATGGTTCGCCATCGATAAGGTGAGGGATATCACAGGGGACGACTTGAGAATGGCGAAGGTTCCCAAAGAATACGGTGGGATCAAAAGAAAATCGGAGGATAGATCGATGTGTGTCAATCGAGTGGAGGGAATGGCTGGTGGGTGTGCAAGCAGGATTGGAATGTCGTACATCTTGGAGAATTGCCATCCTTCACCGTGAAATTCGGGTTGGCGGAAAGTAGAGTCAACGGCAGAGCGAACCAAGCGGCGAGGAAATTTCCTATCAACCAACTGGAATTCATAATTCGTTGTTACTGGGTGTGAGAGTTGAATGTGGAGAGAAGTGCACCGTTTGCGAATAATTATTTCTAGAAGTCGTTGAAAAGTCACTGTAAATCGTTGAACTGATGAAGACTGCATAGTCCATCCACCATTCGTTGTTGATTGGAGTTTGATACATAACGACCCGACTGATTGAAACCGACCAAAAAGATTACACAGGCGATCGATATCCCTAGCCATGGGGTTGGTCCTTGGTGGATTGTGAATCGAATGAAAGACGAAGTGCTGAATCGAGGACAATTGCAGATCAAGGGAAAGTGCTGTCAAGTAGTCCATATATCCTGGATGGTCCGGCTTTATGTAGACCTTCTCCAGCGGTTTTGAGAGTCCTGAGCGGGTATAGTATCTGTATGAGACCAAGGCTGCCAGCTCGCGGCATACAGCGGCCAAATGTAGTGTATCCGAAGGATCCAAAAAGTTGAGGACTTCGAGGATAATGTCGATGGGCATGCTCAGAAATTTGAAGATTTGCATGACAATGAAGTGCTTCAATTCGTCGGGAAGAAGCCTGTAGTTGGAATTTAAAGAAAGAGAACGTGAGAGAGTACTGTGTCACCAATTTTTGGACCCAAGAACACCTTGATATTCATTTTGTTCCGACTTCTACGTAAGGTCATCTCTCTGGATATAATTAGGCGAAGCGGCATGATGTCCAAATCAGAAATGTGAACAAACAAAGGATCCACGCGACTTCTTGTCATAAGAGGGCGTTGTTGGAATGTCACCAGTTCCTCTTTCCAAATCATCGCAGGCATTGGACCAATGATAGTGATATTTCCTTGGCTCTCTACTAAGGAAGACTGCGTTAACCATAAGCAGCTGCGGGTGTGCTGCAGTGATTGTAGTCAACAGCTGGGACTTCAATGATTCTTCCTCGATGATACTGTCACGTTTGATGATAAGAGTAAGATATTTCACCCCTCGGAATATATCCAGCCAGGTGAGCGCTCGGGAGACGAAAGCGCGGTGCAATGATTCCGAATCGTATTCATCATGCGAAGGGGGTGGGTAGAGATTGAAGGTTAAGAGGGATATCGTCCGAAAGTGGTGGATCCAATGAAGCCCAGCGTCGTCCAACTCAGAGGGTGATGTATCGTCTGGAAGTTCTCCGTGGTTGGAGAAGCAAAGATTAACACTTGGAACGACTTTCATCTCCAACATTCGTTTATTGATAAAGCGTATATTTTCCGCGATCGAATAGTAGTCCGTTGGGGAACTCTGGTCTTGATAGAAGATGTCACTGATAAGATTGATGTTTTTCATATTGGGAAAAAGAATGTCGTTGTTGCTAAAGAAGTAGGCAGCTTGATCTGGTGAACCGGTAAACGATACGAGATGGCGGAGAGTTGTTGATTTTGAGAATGTGGGTGGGGGTAATGGAAGCTCGGCCGTGAACGAAAGTGCAATCCTAAAAGTCTCGAGGAAGGGAAAAAAATGGAGGTGTTCGATGACTGTTTTCACCAAAAAGTCGTCGTAGAATGCACAGTTGAGTTCTCGAAGGTTTGGGAGTGATTTTGCCAGGTGAGGGAACAAGTAATAGTGAAATTCGTCCTTTGTTATAATGCTTGGGAAGGAGATCGAAAGAGAGACGATTGGCGAGCGCTTCCATATGTCGAATGTCCACGAGGAACAAGGAGGGATAAGAAGAAATTCACTGTCCAAGTCGAGATGGGTTAATTGACTATGAGACCAAGGTGGCTTCCATAGTTGAAGGGACGTCGAAGAGGATAGCGATTCATATTTCCAACCTTTCCCGATTAGATGCTGTTCATTCGTCCTTCGAGAGTGCGACAATAAGCGAGGCATTGAAAGGAGGGTGGCCTTGACAAGGCTGGGGTTTCTATCTTTTTCGACAAGCTTGAAATTGTACACCCTTTCCGCACTTATGGGATGGCAGTGTAATATCTGAAGGGATTGGCATGATTTTAGGATTGCTGTCTCGGTTACTTCAAGGACAGAAGCCATGAATTTGTGTGCGACGTCAGATCGGAGGGACCAACCAGAACCCCAAGAGTCGATGATAAGTGAGAAGGACCCAATTGATGTCAGCCTTGAAAGCATGTGATTGGTGCGAATAAGACTGATGGTTAGCCAGTAAATGTGCGACGGAGGAATGAAGGTTTCTTCCAAGTCTTGCCGATGTGATATAATGCAAAATAAGTGGTCGATTTTTGTCAATGAAAAGTGGATGGACAATGCAGCGAGTTCGTCTTTGTATCTCCTTGAGCTGGCTTTTACAACAGAAGTTGCTTCCGGTTGTGGTGAACCCATTTCCCCCAAGAAATATGGGATTGCTATAAGGTTAAGTCGACGGCAGACTTTGCCCATGTTCAGGACATCTTCTAGCTTCATTGAGTCGAGAATGCCCAGAATCAGCTCTGTGGGTATGCTGTCCAAGGCGAATGAACCCATTTTCAGTGACTTGTGAAATGAAGTCGAAATGTGAGAATGAGGGGCGTGAATGAGAATGGTACGGGAGGGTCTTGTTGGCATCTTAGTGGGAGCGTGGTTCGTGAGAACCCTTCGACGACGACTGTCACGATCAGATCATTGACAACTAAGATAGAGATGTTGCATCTTTGATCGGGATCCACGAGGGAGAAAGCTGTTGGACTGCATGTTTGACCGACAGACAAGTACATTCTCGGAGCTCAAAGCATAATGCACGAAATAGGATGTTTGTCCTGTATCTGCCACCAGTGTGTATCCAGCCTTGCAGCGAAAGGAAAAGGTAGGTATGTTCTGTTATGTTGCAACGAGGCTGCCGAATCCAATAGTATAATTAAGCTTTCGTTGGACTCTCGGTGGTTACAACAACAACAGGCTTACAAGATTTTCGCGCATAAGCATGAGCATGGGTAACATTGCAGTGTACCTATATAAACTCGGATTTACAACACCCTGAAACCTTCAACGTCTGGTTTCTCCTCTGTGGGGTTGACCACCTTTCCAACCCCGCCACCCGTTGACAATGTCGCGGCGATCGTTTGATTCGACGTACTCGAGTTCAAGACGCTTGCGATACTGACTGGTGCCGCCGCGTCTGTTGGACTGACTCCAGGGCTCAGTCCATTGAATATTGGCGAGCCTTCAGCTTCCCCATACGTTTCTGTGGGGACAGTGGGTTGCTTTTTATAACGAAAATCTGTATCTTCGGGACGAGCAGTATTGGGTGACTTTACAGCCATTGAGAACCTCGAAGTTTTGGCGGATAAAAATGAACCAATGCCCGCACCCCACGCTGACAAAGGTTTCAAAGGGCTGGCTCCTCCTAGAGCCCCATTGGTGGGACTTGTCACTGGTGAATCTGATGGCAGGGAATTGGTACTCGTCAACGAGAATGGTCGAAGTTGGGAGGGTTTTTTAGCGGGAGTATAGTCCACTTGTCGGGCCGTCCGTGGAGCATCTTCAATGTCTGCTTTGGAGACCTCGACAGGAGGCGTTATTGCGCGTGAGGATCGAGAGTCTTCTGATACAGAGTCTAAACTCGAGGCATTGCGTTGAGCCCATCGTCCTCGAACACCTTCAACAGCCTTAAAAAAGCTTGTCGAACCGACGTTCAAAGTTCGTGCAACAGCTTCTCTTGCAGGCGCAAGCTGCTGTTCGAGCTTCAAATCTTGTATGCCTTCCTGAAGTCGCAGGCCGATATCAGCAACAACCGATGGCTTTTCGTTACAGGGGTGTCTGTTCGATACGAATGAGAAAAATAGACAAATAATGGTAGATGACAAAATCCTCAGGACGGACCTCGGTTCCACAATGTCAAATAAAAGAGGATCTGTTGTTCGCTCCCACACTTCATAAGCATTAGTTTTCTTGAATTCCGAGATCCATAGAGGGTTGAAATCTTCCGTTGAACTCGGATGTCCCCCTGAGTAGTGAGAATAAGATTTTGTATCAGGATGTGATGACAAGCGAGAAGGCCGGCGAGAGCTAGAAGGGGCTTACCTGTCCCACCCGTAATCATTACACCTCCGTTCTCTCCTTTTGAAACAAAGTCACGATATTTCACGGAAGACAGTGCCGCAGAAATATATTCCTCGAACTGTAGAATATCCCATTTAGATATGGGTTTGAAAGCGAACCAGTTTGCGGCGTACCTTGGCGCGAACATAATCGTCGCTGCCCTTAAATCTGTGAAACTGTCTTAGCAAAACTTTTTCCAGAAAAAGGTTACGCAAGCAACGCTTACTGTTGCATTCCCATCGGGCTTGCCGTGTCTTTAGCTTGCCAGTTTTCATTAACATCAGTCAGAATATCATCCATCCACTTTCGATCCGCGGCAGTCAGTCCAGCTGAACGTTCAAGCTTGGGATCTTTGAATTCAAAAACGCCAGTATCTGTCTTAATATCATCATGAACATAAGTGCGAGGTCCAGGAGAACATAGAATAAAGAAAGACATCCTACATTAACCAGAAGATCGATGTCATTCTGTTGAGTAATGATAGAGTTTGTGCATCCACAAAGCCAGCTTGGTGTATCTTTAATCATATCGAGTTGTTGGAGGGGTAAATAGGGTTGGAAGAATGAATTCTATAACAGGAGATGTCAGGGCTTTTCGAATAAAGGTATTGGAGGACAAGGTCACCTTTCCGAATATATCGAGTGGCAGGCCCATGTAAGCCATCATGCTTTTATGGTCAGATGTTCGTAATGACGTCGGACGCGATAAGGTAGGTGCTCGTGCCGCAAGTGGGGGTGATCCGCAATCGTCCAAGGTCTGCAAAAGACCTATGCAGGGCGATGAACAAAAAGTCTCGGATGAGAGAGAGAGAAAATATTACCTGGAAGCAGTGATACGAGGGAGTACTGATATGTACACAATTTCTCCACAGGATATCCATAAAACATGATCTAAAATTACGCAACGATAAGAGAAGGATGATTCAAAGTTAGCCTCGACTTACTCTTTTCTGTAGTAGCAATGCTTTCACAAGTATCAGTGTTTTTTGTCGGAAGGTGTGCACCAGATCACGTCTTGTTGAGATATAAAGGTTTAGTTGTAGAAGATTGAGAAAATACTGAAGATACCCACATACTCGTTCCTGCAGTTCGTTGAGAATAAGTCCCCAAGATTATTGATAAAGAAACATACCCATGTAAAGACCACTCTCTGTGAGCTGGGTTCGTAGTGATCGTTCTAGCGAAGCGGAGAAATCATCAAGTATGCTCAGATCACGGAAATCACTGGAAAGGAACGTCAGGGTGGACATACATGAACGAGCAACTGGACATACCTTTGATAGAAAAGGGCAGTTGTAACAACCCCTAACTTGTCCCTACGATGCGATCAGCTCAGATAAATTGGTGTCATTGACAAGAACCAACCGTATAGGCCCAAACACAGGTTTAGATGCGAGAACGACCACAGCTTTCTGGACAGTCGATCTTGTCACATCTGGACCTTTTACAAGAAGGCTCGACGCGGCGATTTGTTGATTGCACCTGCCGAAAGATAAGCAAATGATACATTCCAATAAACAAATACTAACGAAATCCCGAAAATAGTGGTGGGATTAGGTCCTGAATTGACAAGGTGGAAGTAAGAGTAGTCTTCTGTACTCTATTTAAGTGAGAATTGAAGTAATTCTATATATATCAAACGGACTCACAAGATGTGCTCCATCTGGAAGAGCAAGGAAAGGAAGAATCTTCGCCACCTCATCATCCTCAAAGATATCACCAGACGAATATTCAATACGAGGTCCAACCTAGAGACATTACTGATCAGAAAATTGCAAATAGAAAGTTATCCTTGTCAAAGGGGGGACGCACAAGATGATTGAAATCCACCAAAGCCACTCCCAATATCAGCGGTTCCGTGGTCGGTTTGATCAACAACGACTCTGGGCGAGCTTTCCTCGAGGATGAGGAGGCAAAAGATGAGACCGACATAGCATCGTCTCTGTTGGGGGGACTTGGTGGATAGGTAACAGGTTTAAATTGTTGAGGCTCATTCTCGGGTAATGAAGGCGCAGCTGCAGATTCTGGTGTGTCAGGGAAGTTCATGGTGTGTGCACCGTTGATGTCTAAAGAAGATTTTGAATCTCTATGCAGATGAGAATCCGAGTCTGAACTCTGGGTGGTGAATGACTGGCGAGGGTCGCTCATGATAGAGTTTTGTCGTGACCTTGGGGGAGATGACAAGGATATGGAACGTTGGGAGGCGGTATCTGCATCATCATCGTCTGATTCTCGCGGGAAATGACGGCTCCTCGAATTTGTTGAGCTTGTTGGTGATGGCGGGGGGATTATGGTTGAGCTCATGGTCACCGTTGTCGTGTAAAATGAATTTAGATCTTCAAGTTCCCGTCAGTGATTGCTGCTAACCTCGATTACATAATCGGGTAAATATTTTTCGATCATAAAATAAAACTTTTGTAAAACTTGCAAACCTTTGGACAAACTTTTGGGTTGGTTTTGGGAGGGACAAGTGAAGGAAGATATTTCGTCAAGGTCTTTTGTTTTTTGTTTTGCTCGCAAACTTTCAACGGTTACAATGGCACACATGAATAGAAAAGTGATTGGACCCTGTCCGATGAAAGTCCTGATATGGTTAAGATCCAAAAATAGAATCCAATGTAACGGGAGACCTCCGCCGTGCAGCTGCGTCGTGCTTGGAGCCGTGACAATGGTCGAAACAGGCTGCTCCTTACCCCAGTCTTCATTCTTTTCACCACTTCTACCACTATGTCCATTTTCCTTCTCTTTTGTCTGTTTGCCTCCATCATAGCTTCCCCCCTCGATTTTCAACAAGACTCTCCTCAGATCGTTCTGAAGTCTCAGGCACCCAACAACAAAACGAGTTCGGGATCTGGCTGGTTCGACCCACGTCTCAAAGGTGGCCGTTTTCTTGACGTGAGCATTCTCAATTGGTTCAGAAGAGAAGAATAAGAATCACCTCATGTGTATCATAGTACACCTCGAAGAAGTACGGGGAACCACTCAATGTCATCATCTCTGGTTTATCGGATCCCTTTGTCCTGACCGACGAGGGGTTCGCAATCTACACAAAGTTCGTGTGTCCCTGCCAGTAAACGATGTCAAATGGCTAAATTTTGATGCCTAGATCTCTTGGATACTCTGAGGAATGCCTAGGATTACATTCTGGCACCCTGCACAACGCCCATCTCGGGGATGGTGATGGTTGGAAGACTCAACTCATCCTCGCTAGACAATATTATTTTCCTTTCCTCGGAACATGCTGGGAGAGTCTTGCAGGCATGTATTTCATCTTTGCTGACTGATGTCCTTCGTCCTCACTCCAGTTCAAAGGTGGCCATCACTTCAGAGCTTGGAAACAGAATGGCACGGAGGCTAACAGTGATGCCTGGTTCATTGGGTAAGACTCAATTTAATCACCTGTTACTCACTTCTCAATGGCAGTTTACAAAAGTGCATCCAAAGAGCTTGACTCGAGTCAACATCATACAATTGTACCAAATGGATACAACCTGGGTCGCGACTGGCTTGTGGAAAGGGCAGCTGCTGGTAGCCATGCTAAAGGTTACTGGTGGAAGGCCGACCTTGAATGGCGGACGGACCTCATCGAAGAAGGAAAGAAAGGCAAGTAACAGCTTGCCTTCCTGAGCTAATTCTTATCGTTATCCTTCTCAAGGCGTCAACCATGGCATTGCACAAGATGGCCGTATCGCTATACTCACCGTTGTCCGTGTTTGAGCCCTTCCTGTCCAGGCCCTGTTTCTCGCGACGCGCCTCCCTATTATAGACCGCACCACTAACACCTCACTTTTCTGACCCAAATTATTCCTACCTCCCACACAATGTATGTGTAACCCTGGACTTGAACATGTATGTAGTATCTTGTAAGACACGACGCGACACGTATTTCGAAGACAATAGCCTTGCTAGTATTTATTTGTTGTATACATTTGTATTTATTCTTATATGAATAAGATTATGGCGAAACCAGTAAACTATCCTACCCTAGAAAATCGTAGAAAAATATAAAGAAGTCCCTCGAAAAGCCGAAAAAAATCATGCATTATGATATACGTGTGAAAGTGGATAATCCTGAGAGCTCTGCTCTTCTGCCCATGCGACCGGCCTTTGGTCATTGACACTCTTGAGATTCAGGGTGATGCGATTGATCATAATGCCAGAAAATCTAGTGGTGACCGGTTTCAACAATCACCTCTCAAGAGAAAGAAAAGATTTACTTACATCATGGCTGGCCTTCATTGAAACCAATCAGAAATTACAATGCAACACTCGGAGACAGACTTTGATACTCACTGGTTGTGAATGAACTTAAGCGCCGGCTAATGAGAATTTGAAATGTCAGGAAAATCATGACGTAGGGATGGGACATAAAGGGGAAACTTACCCGAGCATGCAACAACAAAGTGAGCCATAGAAGATTGGAAGAAAAGAGGACAAAAAAGTAGGTTATACCGTCCTTCTGAATAACATTGACCAAGGGTATGAACCCGTACTTCTTCGTCTTTAGGAAGGTGATGACAGTGATTGATAGGAAAGCCAACGTATCAAACGCCAGCGTCAAACACAGCCAAGCTTCGGCGAAACGTTGCCTGGGCGTATCTGTTGGTTATTTACATTTGAGATACAATGGGCGCTAAGGGACTTACACTCCAAGGACGGATATGAAGATGCAGGCTTTTTAAAACGTCGTTACCATTAGCTTCTTTGAAGAAACTCCCGTTAGCGCGTACTTACCGTGGTAGGCATCGACATTTGGAATAGGAGGGAAAGGAAAGGTTGGAACTTCAAGAAGGACTGCTACATTCGCTGTCCCTTTCAATGACTGGCTCATGGCGTAGAGCATCAGGCCCCATTGGACAAGTATTATCGAAGCAGCACCATAGAGTACTGCCTTATGCCTCTGTGACAAGGCATATACTCTGCAATTCACGATGGTAACACCTCATGTTCAGAAGATGGGCAGACCTCATAAAAACGTGTTCTTACCTGAGAGCCAGGAGGACCTCGGCAACGAATGTTGTGAGTGCAGTCTCGAACGTTTCCATGATACCGTATCGCCGGCATCTGATAACAGAGGTTTAACCATACGAAGTGATGACGCAAAAGAAAAGCAAAGATCGTTACTTACACTTCCTCAGTAAACAACGGAGAGAAGTAGGCTATACAAAGGACGGAGATTAACAGGGTGTTCTCCATTGAACAATTGAACGACGAACAAATGAGAGTAAGTGTGAAGAATATTGGGACCAGATAACGATTCTGCGGCGAAGATTCCGAGTTAGGTGGTCTTCTATTCATACATGCAAGGCGAGATTAGTACCAGGATGAAAAGCCAGAATACTAGAAAAGAATTATGAATGAGTGTTCAACATTTATGAGGCCCATTTGCGAATGCTATAGATACCTGGTGATTTTTTCCTCTTCCAGAGGTACTCAATCTACGAAGAAGATCAATGAAAAGACTTTTGGAGAGGGGAAGTCTGTATACCTCTTCCGGGAGAGTGAGGAAGTAGTCATACACCCATAGCGCACATGCAGCGACCTCATAAAGCTGTATTGGCCCAATCAGCGCCTTTCTGGCTCGAAGTAATTCCAATCTTCTCGGACCTTGAGGGAATGGCTAAAATATCAATATAGGTTAGATCTTTGATCAGGTAATCGGTAGTATGACTAACAGATCGTATCCCAACGCAATCACACTTGGGGAGAATAACTCTGGCTGGAGAGACATCTATGATGACTAGAGCCAGGGGAGGTCAATGAAAGGAATGGGGACGGAGACCCCAGGCGGAATTCGGTGGGAAGTGCAAGAGGGGGTCAGAATGTTAATCTCCCCTATATATAATGCAAGTCGACCTGGAGGTCGTGCTTGACACGGTCTTCAAGTGTAGGGGTTCAGTCCTCGTTTCATGGTGTTTAATCCCGCTCTTCTTTGCACCGGACAGCATGGTCTCAATCGCAAGCTGTCCAACCCGGATGGAATCATGGATCATCATGAATCCAATCCTGTAAAATCGGGGTAGCAAATGATGTTTGAGATTCTTCTATGATCTATCTTTGCAACACCTTGTTTGATGTGGACTTCAGGTAGCGAGTGTGTAATGCTTGGTGAAAGGCCGGCAATCGGCAGAATAAAGTTATTTAAATTATGATGCTTACCAGACATTGAGCGCCGAACACTGCATCGTCGTCGACTTGCACGGAAGGCATACGGCTGACCATTACCCGGATAGTGCCAATAGGCGCGAATACTGATTACGAGCATCAAGGCTGCGCACGGCATCTGGAAGATTCTGAACCACCCAGATGATTTGAATGACTGAGTACGTTTGGAATCCTGAAACAACCAATCAAACTGCCCTCATGTGCAGTCATGCGGTCGACTTTTGACTTTGTCTTTGGTGCTGCAACGAAGTATATGATTGATGTCAAGTCATCCATCTGGATTGTGGTTCTTCAATATAATCAGAGCGTGATATGAATCGACTCCAAGTGTTTGCATGAGATCAAAAGCAAATTCGGACAAAGTCTGGTGCAAATAGATGAGGGTGGGTAAATCTTCTGAGTTATGAACGCATTTACTTACCTTTGTATGTCAAACCCGGATGAAGCGTGGGGGATCACATTCTAAGAAAAGGATTCACTTCTAGAGGCATCGCCTGTTTTCAAGCCTCACTTCATCACATATTCCATGGATACATCATATGTCCGCCCCAAGTTGAAAGGCCTGGGGTGTCGCTATTACCACCAATCATTTGATCTCAGGACCTGTCACAAAAGACATTTCCCTTCTTGCCAACGTCTTGAAAACTTCAATAGCTGAGCAGTGGCATTTACATGTAGATGGAAAGGGATGAAAATCTAACCATGTACATCTCATGATGGACGGGGACCGAGTTATAACCAGCGACATCATCATAGATCCGATAATGCGCCAGATATCAGATACATATCAATGCAAAAAAGGAGTCAGAAGAGATGGACATACAAATGATCAGAAATACAATACAGGACTGAGTTTGAGGCATATCTGACGTCCTTTTCGAGTCGGGAATCCGTACAGGGCCGTCTCCGACTGCGAGGTCAGTACCATATCAGGGATTTCAACTCGCAACGTTTTGCGTTTAGATGCGTGAGTATACTGTGAAAGATTTGTAGATTTAGAGACGTTAATCGTTCCGTTCAATATCAGTGGTCGAAGCAGAGATTTTTGGAAGAATTGTACTCGTTCCAGTCAAGTTGACGCGAGCCCTGAGCCTGAGACTCTGACACGACCTTCCGCTTTAGGAACATATATTTGTTCCTGCTTGATTCTAAGGTCGACCAAAAAATTAGTTGGTGTTGGCTGAAAGGACATGAAATAATTCGTTCTCTGCCTCTGTCTTCAAAGTCTTAATCATGCCGTCGCTGGGCAAAGCCAAAGCCCCTAAGCTCTCCAGTACGAAACTCGACAAAACGAAAAAGGAAAGAGTAGCCAAGGGATCAAAACCGACGCCAAAAGTCGTTGAAAAACTCCCTTCGCCAGAGCCTGTGGACTCAGAAGATGAAGATTCGGATGACGAAGGTGTTGATGAAAAGGGCATGGCGCGATTGATGGAGCTGCTGGGTGATGAACCTTTGGACGACTTCGAACAAGCCCAGTTGGAAGCTTTGGTGGGCGAGGAAGAAGAGGAAGAGGAAGAGGACGAGGATGGAGAGAGCGAGGACGCAGACCTTTTGGAAAACGAAGATGATGTTGCCGACTCTGGCTCCGAGGATGAAGGTTTAGAAGAGGGAAGTAATGACGAAGAAGCGGGAGTTGACGTTGACGCGGGTTCAGACTCAGACCAAGATGTCGAAGAAAACGAAGGGGCCGAGGATGAAGACGAGGAAATTCCTCTCGAGGAACTCGAATCTGTCGACGAGGACGCTATACCCCGCCAGAAAATTGAGATTGACAATAAGGTTAGTTCTATCCGGAGGCATCAGTCTTCATTTTCTAACATCACGTTTAGGTTGCTCTTGACCAAATACGCGAATCCATTAAATTGGACCCTTCACTACCTTGGACCGAGACTCTTGTGATGACATATCCTCAGACAATCGACGTTGATGTTGATGACGACCTTAACCGTGAATTGGCCTTGTAAGTCGGCTTCTCGCGTCCATAAAGAACGAAACTCAAACCAAATTCATAGTTATAAACAGGCTCTCCACGGTGCTAACACCGCTCGTACACTCGCCACGAAACACAATTTCCCTTTCACCCGCCCTGCAGACTACTTCGCCGAAATGATCAAAAGTGACTCTCACATGGAGAGAATCCGTCAGCGACTACTAAACGAAACCGCTGGAATCAAAAAGAGCGAGGATAAACGCAAGGAAAGGGAAGGGAAGAAATTCGGTAAACAAGTTCAAGTCGAAAAACTCAAGGAACGAGAAAAATCCAAGAAAGAAATGGAGGAGAGACTCAAAGGCCTTAAGCGAAGTGCGTACTGTTTTTACGATCTGTGCTTTATGCGTTTAACACCAGGACAGAGCGAAAGGATATCTTGGATAACCCTGGAGCGAATGATGAAGATTTCGACGTTGCTGTGGAAGAGGCTATTTCAGATCGTCCTGCGAAACGAGGAAAGGCTGGCAATGGCCGTTCCATGTCTCGTTCAGCTCGAAATTCCAAGTTTGGCTTCGGTGGTGCAACACGGCATTCCAAGTCTAACACTCGAGAATCGACAGATGAATTTGCTTTCAATCGTGGTCATGGTCGTGGTAGGGGTGGCAGCAGGGGTGGTAGAGGTGGGAGTGGTCGTGGAGGAGGCAGAGGTGGAAGCAGAGGTGGTTCCAGGGTCGGTGGTGGGGGTAGCAGAGGCGGCGCCAAAAGACTTGGAAAGTCAAGAAGAACAAAAAGCTAAAGATACTGGGTCGCGTATTTTGCTGTTTCTCGATTCTTTTTGCCTATCTTGTTTATCCCAGGTCAACTATTCGATGTCTGTTTTCGGAATCCCAACGCACTTGGTTCGACGGTCTTGAATCTTCTTGGATATCTCAATATCTAAGCGCTCTTCCTCTTTTTTATTCTTTGTCATTCGGTCTCCATGGGGATACCATATATGATCTTCAATTCAAAGCGGTACTGCGTAGACTTCTTCGACGACCTCCCTGCAGATGTTGTCGGCTCCAAGCTGGTGAATCCTCCGCAACATCACCGATTCGACATCCAACCCGGAAAATTCTTTTAAGGCTGAGTAAAGCCGGCTCAAACAACGGATACTGGATATGTGACTTCGAACTTGACTTAGGCGCCGGGGTAAATTTGGGGTAAATTTGAAGTTATGGTGTTTGTTTTTTTTTTTTTTTTTTTTTTTTTTGACAGCCTTGTCATTGCCACACTACCACATGTAGCCGGTAGCCGGTAGCCGTTTATGTATGTAATTGTTGTAGGCGCTCGCATTCCAAGTTGTACATAGTGAACTTGAATTTTTTTTGGACATGTGACATTCCATTTCTTCAAGCTGACTTCCACTGCATGATCTCTCGGTCGTTTCACCTGCTTCGGCTTGTATTTCCATGGTAATTTCCTGTCCCTGCATGCTGCCCAATTGTGCAAGATTTTAATTGACCGACCTGTTGACCATTTGTATTTTACGGTAAACGCATGGGAGAATATTCCCATATTCAAACAAGAGCCAGGACATGACCATTCTCTAAAGTCAAACACGATCAATAGGAATGGTTGGCGCCAAAGCACAATAATACCATCAGTTGGTGAGTTAACGTTTACTCTAAGTCGAACACCGTGCTGCTCAATTGGGATTACATTTTATAGATAATACTATGGGACATGAGGTACAACAAAGCAATAAGTAAAGCGAAGAGACAAATAAGTTAGTTATTGATACAATATGGTTACTAGGTTGAAGGTGGTGGGTTAGGGTGGGTTAGATGAAGCCTATGAGGATGCAATTATTCTCTGGCACAAATGGTCAATCGCCATGCCGCCCAGAATCAACCAGCCAAGCTGGCCGTTGCGCTTGAAGTTGACTGATAAGATGAATAACGGTGAGTGATGGTCAATCAAGGAGGATGGAGACAATCAACATACGAGCACAACTTTTTGGATTACCCAAGTCGACAGTTGAATACTGCCAGGCCAGATGCGTTAAAGCGCCCCCGACCGTGACGGTAAAGTATACATAACCATTCTTGTTCAGGATTCCCGCAACAGCCAGCATGGCTACGAACGCCAACCCGAAACCTGTGAGGATGGGACGAATCCAACTCCCAAAGCGGATGGCAGTAGATCGGACGCCCATTTTCCTGTCGTCCCTAATATCTTGACAGGCGTAAATGGTGTCTAATGTAAAATTAGCGCCGCAGAGAAAAAGGTCAATGGAACGGAAACGCACCATAAAGCATGACCCAACTGGAATCAAAGAGGCTGTTATATCGATGGAATCTAGCAGAGTGATTGAACATATATACTCACCACCAGCCAGCCGCGAGCATTGTTACAATAATGCGCTGGTCAACCGTGCCCGTCGTAGCAACCCATGCAGGGATTATTCCAAAATAAGTAACGAAGCCAAGGTAGCTTTGTGGCCAGTATGTAATACGCTTGAGGAGGGGATAAGCGGCTAATCTGTGTCGCACAAAAGTTGAGAGAAGGCGGTGGGAGATGGCTATATGAACTTACAATGGAATAAGTTGGATGATGGCGGTCCACAGACTATCACAACGACAACTTATTTAGCAAATAGTTCAAGAGATAATTGAAGACGGGGAACACGAACGCGAGACCTCCTGGTACGGTGGTACTGAGGAAGAGAACTCCAATAGCATATTGAATGAAGAGAAAGACTGTGGCCTTGAAGACGGTTATGCGACCACTGGGGAGAGGTCTGGTGCGGCATCGTTCTGAGGTGGAATGTGACGCCAGCATGAGTATCAATCCTCATGGTTTCATGTGAAGCACTGACCAACACCAGCGTCAAAATCGCGATCGAAGATATCGTTCACCGTGCAGGCAGAGCTGCGCAGAATAAAGGCCGCCAAAAACCACTTGAACAAGTCAAGCAAATAGGTTTTGGTAGACATCTGCGCCGGCACAGCTGCCATTGTCAGGCCCCATGCTGCGAAACGACTGGTGAGCGGTTTGCTTGGGGGTAGAATATTACCAAGGACTCACCAAAGGGCCAAAATGCAGTAAGAGTCCCAGTCGGCTTTAGATATATGTTAGAAAATGTCGGTGCTTTTGTCATCAGGGTGCCCAATACCTTCTCAAATCGAATTAGCTCAAGGTATGGCCTCACACAAGGAGGAACCTTGCCCAATGGGAATTTAAGTGGAGGAGAGCTCTGTCCTTGGCTAGAGCGGGGGAAGTCGGTTGGAATCTGGCCCATCGTCAACGGCGGGTTGGGGTATAAATTTTGAGGGGGAGGAGAAGCGCCATACTATTTAAAGGGGACACTGGCAGCCAAGGATATCATATTCCGGTTCATGGGAGATCACAGCAACTTTCAAGCTCAAGCTGTACATACAATCTCTGCCCTCCGATTCTGGAATCTTGTTTCAAAAACAGGGCAAAGGTTTCTTCTCGTAATTTGATGAGATCTCAAAGGGAAACAACGATTTGTTTATTTTTAGAACGACTCGATGATGACCAAACGAACCAGGATCCATCAGATCATCGGTGGAGAAGAGCCTGTTCACGATTTAGACCCCCTTCCCCCTCGCTCACCACTTTAGACGAAAATCTTTCGTGTCAGTATTGCAGTCTTTGTGGATGATTGCCTAGGCCTGCGTCTTCGCAACTTAATCGAGAAAAATGTAGGGAAAATGGGCGGTTTTCGGTTCAACGATTTCATTTCTCCTTTGGCTTGAAAAGAGTTGAAACCAGCATCAAATGATATGTAGGATTTAAATTTTTGATCTGGTATCCCAAGGTATCTAAGTAAATATGCGCCCCGCGGTACCGTGTCGGGTCCGTGAGATCATACGCTGAATCTTGGCACGGATGCATATCTTTCTCCATACGCATGGTGGAAGATTGTGGACGGATGATGTACCTATGAGGTATGTTTTCATGACAAACACATGTCAAATTTGATGATTGCCAGCTGTGTATGAGTACATACAGTACGATACCTACACCTAGATCAACCCTTTAAGTTTTATGTAATATTTGTCAGGCCAAAAACAAAAGCTTGCTTTGTGCCCAAACATTTGAACTATAATTACTGGTAATGAAATAGAACGTCTTCTTCAAACATGAGTGCAACGAGTAGAAAATTGGTGATCAAGCTTCCAAGTTCTTTGAACTTAACGTGGAGTCTGCGTAGACGATCTTTCACCTCGGCGCTATCGTGTCATATTCAAAATGTCAAACCGCTTACTGCGGAAAATGACATGAAATGACTCTCCAAAGGCCCGGGCAAAGGTAGAGCAATTCGACATCAATTTGTCAGGATACGGCGAGGGACGGTTCCTTGCGGATATTTGCTTTCACATCTTATTTAATTGTCTTTGATTTATTGGTACCTACAACATCCCAAAATTCCGGAGACAGTTTTACCTGTCGTCATTCTTGGAATGGGTAGCTCTATGACTAGTTCTGTATGGTGAGTATTCGACAAGTATTCGATAACATCAACCTCTCTACATATCCACTTCGTGACTGCTTCGACGGAACCACATCAAGACTTCTTCACAGTCTAGGATCGACACGCTCACCGTCACGTTTTTTATGATTGTCAAGGGACAATTACAGGCTTCCCTTCTTATGTTTTCCGCTGAGGCACGGCTGCCTGTAGCCTGAAGTCCGATGCCGGTGGGCGGTTAGTCATATTTAAAACAGATAGTTAGCGCGCTCCGGAGTCGGCGCTCTGCTGACATGATGGGAAGTATCAAGTAAAAGTGGCTCGAGGGCCTGCATCCGAGACGCAGGCTGATCTATACACATAGAACACGCGGTCAACATTTGGTCGGCATACGGTGAAATTCGAGTCACCTCCAAGCTACGCCAGCCGGCACCCAATGGGCATTTTTGAAACGGGCCCCGCTGGTACGGGACGTTCTTCCAAGGCGACTCGCCTATATGGTTTATTTGTACAATTGATTTACTTTCTGGCACAGCGCTCAGCTGCTGAACATACGTGAGGCGCGCAGTGCGGGCCCAACGGCGTAGTGCTTCATGTTCATGCCTATTTCCGAGATAAACATTGATCTAGAAGACAAGTTACTATGTAATTATCCGTTAAGAATGATATTTGCGCGTTATAAAGTACTAGTAGTCGCTGATTATTGAGATGTGGTCAATATGCAAGCCAATTTGCAAGCGGTGTGGCGCGTCGAAAGTCACAACCGCGTCCCGTCACAAACAATGTGATTTCCTATCACACGCAATTGTGATCACGCTCGGCAGGGAGCTGTTTCCTTTGTTGAAGTCTGTTCATTTGTCGTTTCATCGTGGCTTTCTTGGGCTCATTATACGGGGTTAACGACAACGTGGTGTTTATGGAGGCGGAACTGGTTCCTCGTGATCAAAACCGTTTTCCTTTGGGAGTTTGTCCCCAGAAATAAGAAATTCGGGGTTGTTCATTTTTAAGTTTTCAGGTCAGTCTCACATTGTTCATAAGATTCCAGGTGTCCTGGTTATCCGGGTAGCAGGGGATCTTACATTCTTTGTATATCCTGTGAGTTTTGACTCGGAGTATGATGATTTTTCTGACCGGTAATATTCAGATCACATCACTACTTTGGCCATGGCAAGCACATCGAAAAATGCAACGTTCTTCAGCGTTTTGGACACAGAAGAGATGCCATCGTTTACCTGAAACGATGCATCACAAAATCGCCGTGATTCCCTGTACTAAAATATGTATAAGGTGAATTGAAATTGAATTCCCCAGAGGCAGACTATACTGGCACCAATCTCTCGCGTATAGTCCCTTGTTGTATAAAAGACTCGGAAGGGGTATCCCGGGATATCTCCGGTAAGGTTCCACGAAAGTATGCTTTGGTACACAAACTCATAGTCTATCGAACATAGATGGATATGCGAGCCACTATCCACGGTGCTCACGACATCCCTGCGGTCCATCTCAGTGTCAAAAGACAAGCCAAACTTGAGCCAAACGGTTTCTTGGAGACTTGGACCGCCCTCGACATCATTCAGACTTTGGGTTTGCCTCACGGTTTCCTCACCACTATGTACCCAAGTACATCAAAAACTGATGACACCATGTGGAAGCCGCCGAAACATCCGAGATTCGGGAGAGGGGATGAAACCTGATTCCGTGCTCATCGATCCCTAGGGACCCAACACCCACATTAGGCAAAAAGC
>JAIFHD010019982.1:0-35838 GCA_019721455.1 Psilocybe mexicana
GAAGAGGGTGTATTTTAATAAAAAAAAAAAAAAAAAAAAAAAAAAAAAAAACAGGGCTGATGAAATAGAAAAGAATGCAATGAGGAAGAAAAAAAAAGGAGAAGAAAAAAATAACGATGAAAAGAAAAAGAAAAAAGAGGAAAAGAAAAGAAAGTAACAAAAAAAACAAAAATGCCACAAACCTTATCCCTCCCTTTCAGCTCAGCATCCTCCTCCGTCTTAATCTTCTCCTCTTTGCCTTTCCCTTTCCCTTTTCCAACCCTCTTCCTCCTCGTCCTAACACCCTGCGCCCACTCCCGCTCTCCACCCTCCGCCGACAAAACTCGCACATAATTCCTCGCAGGGTACCTCAACGGGTCCAAAGAGTCCTCGTCACCCGTCCGCGTCCCACCAGAGCTCGACTTGGTATGTCCTCGTCTGCGAGGACGAGACCCCGACGCGGACGCGGACACAGACACAGACGCAGAGGTCGATGCCACGCCGGCACCCGCACCCGCACCCAAAAGAACTTGACCCCCTGCGCCCACACCCACTTCGGGATCTAAGAGCGATGAACGTGACTGCGAGCCTGGACTGGATGGATAGCCTAGTAAAGGCGAGTCTGCGCGGTCGGAGTCGACTTGTATCCTCAGCGGTTGCGGTTGCGTTTGGGATTGGTGCGCGTTGGGATTGGGATCTGTGTTCAAGTTCAGTGCACCCTCCACTTCTGCTGAGGCCAGCTGCAGGGCGGACAAAGACGCGGTTGATGGTAAAACGCGCTCATCTTCGAGCGCAAGTGCATGCTCAGAGTGTTCGCGCATCGGTTGTGCTGATTCCGCTTCCCCGCGGACAAACACATTTGAGGCACCCTGGTTATCGCTCCCCTCATCCTCGCTGCTACCACTACCACTTCCTTCGTCACTTCCACTGCCCTCCCACCCCTCCTCCTCCACCTCAAGCACAAACCGACACTGCTGCTCCAACCACCTCCGGATCCTCCTATCCCTCGCTCTCCGACCTCCTCTCAACCTCTCGGCGCTTGCCTCCCCTCCTCCTCCTCCTCCTCCTCCAACTCCAACCTCCTCGTCGAGGAAAATATCATCCTCATATTCATATTCCTCAAGCCCCTGGACTTGGGTCCCCTTGCCGTCGCGTACGTCGCTAAGACCAAGACCGAGGCTCAGGAGAGGAACGGTCACGGGGGTTTCAGCCACCAGGATTGACGTGGACACAACACCCGACGCGTCCGTGTCTGTTGGTAACGCTGCTGAAAGTCCCGTTGGAGTGGGTGCTGGATTCAAGCTGACGGTGGGGGGTAATGGGAATGATTCGGACGTGGCGATGGGCGATGCAGGCAAGGTGTCATCTCTCTTCTGCGCATACGCCGATGATGATGTTTGTATACGGGGTGGTGGTTCGCAAACCAGGACTGTGTTAACGGCGCGCCCAGCAGCAAGAGCAGTGGCGGCGAGTTCATTCGCATTGGAGGCCGCCCTTTCTCGTTTCGTGAACCTCGACCCTGAAAGCGCGAGTGGGCCAAAGAGTGGCATCGACAAAGAAGTCATTAATTGAGTTTGACTTTGTAGTTATGTTTTCTCCCCCCGAGTTCTTTCGTCGTCGCAGTCGTATTCGTGGCCGTCGTTCTTGATAGTATGTTTATGTGTAGGTTGAACGCGAACAAGAAAAAAAAAAAGTAGCCGAATAGGTCGGGGATAAAGTGGCGCGTGCAGGTGGAGAAAGCGAAATAGGTGGTGCGAGCAGGGAAAGAAGAAGAGGGGTTTAAAAGAAAAGGAAAGGAAAGGAGATAGGATGTGTTGGAGAAGACAGGACGGGCGAGAGTGGAGTATGTCCGTTGGATTTGAATGAACGTTGCGTTGAAGATGGAATGATGTGTGTATGGAATTTTGAATGGTGGGCGTTGATAGATGCTTCGTCTGGCGAAAAGTTGAATGAAAGAAAGAAGTTGAAGCTTGAAGTATGGATAAATGGACGAGCAGAATGCTAATGCTATAGCTAATAGCGAAGAGAAATCGACGTCAGCAAAGACAGCACGGACGGATCGACGTCACATAAAAACATACGCGTTATGTTCTCGAATAGGTCCACACAGGGCGTGCGCACGGACAACGTCGCGTCCGTCCAAGATATGTAGAATATGTCTGTGCCGTGTCGTCGCGCAGAGGGTCAAGATGAGGGGGAAAGCAAAGGAAAAAAAGAGGACGCGCAAATATGGCATTCATACAGTCCAACTTTCCTTTCTCCATCCGGACCAATCCCACACTCTCATCATCAATCTTCCCATGCCACCCCCCTTTTTTTTTCTTTTCGTTTCTATTTATTTTTTTGTGGCTCTGAGTATTAGATAACTAATACATGCCGAACTCCAAGTCTTCCATCTCGAATCTCCTTGTGCTCGCCATCCACCTGCGTGCGGTCAACCGGGGCACACGAAGCCATCTAGTCTCCAATTTAGAAATTACATGGGCGCTGTGGAGGAGTCTCGTGAGCCTCCATCTATACTCTTTTTTTCTTCCCCCGAAGTGAGCTCAATGGCGTCCCTGGAGAAGACATCAGCAAGACTTTGCCTTATCCATGGAGGTCATGAAGCTACAGACCTTCGGCGGCCACCCCAAGAAGGTGTACAAACAATCACAAACAATATCGAACAATGCCTCATCATCATCATGGACGATGGCGATGATGGCGATATCATTATCCCATCCTGATATGGACCATACCGACAGTGAAGACAATGAGAGACAATGACCATCGAAGCTGCCCCCGCCTTCTCGACGGACTCGGTGGGTTGGTAAAAATTGAAGATAAGATTTTCCAGATAAGATATATCCATCTGTAACCGACCCATCGCCCTGAACACCTTCAGACACCGTGCGCGTGAGTCCCGACCGACACCGAACCTCGTTAGTCCGCCCGCTCGTCCATCTGTCTCTCCGGCTGACTTCCCCAAGACTTCCCCAGCTCCGAACGAGTCGACAGCCCTGTGACAGCATCTGAGCACCGCTCATGTCAATGTTCACAAACATGTCCAGCCCATATATATACCAGCGTGTAAGCATAATTTTAATCGGCGTAGGAGAACATCCTGGTGTAACAGTCAAAAGTCAGAGACTCTTGAACATTACGAGTGCCTAGCGCCCCAGACCCGGGCCACGCCATGTCATTTACTCGTCCGTTGGTCATCATCCCGTCAATCACCCATCGACCCATGCATACATACAAAAAATCCAAACAGTCTTTGACTCTCTCGCAATGCAAACTCGAACAAACCATAAGCTTGCTTACGGCGACATCGTTGACCATGTTCGGTTGCCAGTGAGATAGACTCCTCACTTAGCAGAGTATGTCATTTCGCGTCTCGATCCCCTCGTCTTAATTTGACAAATCCAGTGCGGAATTAACGTCTAAGGTAACAACAATGTTCAACCCGAACAAGGTGACCCTTCGCTCATTTACTCGCTCGTGCAGACTCTACTCACTCGATAAGCTCCTCGGATTACGTGTGCGCTAATGGTACTATGATATTGAAAACATCCATAGAGCTTGAACTTTAGACAATCGTCATTTAAATATCTACACCCGGACCGACAAGGCTTTATTGAAATAAACAAGGTTAAAACTTGAGATATTCTGCGCCAGGGTAACTAATTCACAATAAATTAATTAACTAGACGATTACTCGCAAGTAAGTAGCCGAAACAAAAAGAGAAAGCGAAAGCGAAAAGAAACGGAAAAAGAAAAAGAAAAAAAGCGGTACATGCTCAGGCCTCAGGATTGAAGGATAGCGACTAAGACGCCGGAGACAGCAAAATGTCATAACCTTACAAAAAACCGCCAACACCCAGAGTAGCCCCTATTACATATACCTACATACGCGCTCACTGACTCAGACATCGAGTCGAGTCGAGTCGGAAGGTCTTTCAGGTTACCGATTTCGAACCACTCGAGCCTGAGCGCCTCATTGGAGTGCCACGCTCTTTTTTTTTTTTTTTTTTTTTGTGTTTCGACCCAAGGGACTTGTCGGGCCTTAGGATCCGTAAGTTCCCCCTTCTGCTCAATTTCTTTCTCGTAGATGTACCGATGGGTCCCGACTCGGATGCAACCACTCAAATGTATTCTCTCCTCTACACAGTTGCAGGCTGTATCGCACCGCGCCCCGGGCCGCACCGCACACTGCAAAATTGTGGGACTCAAGACTTAGACTCAAGACATGTCCTCAATGGGCGCTTATTCTGAATCCCTCGGGCCTCCGATGCTGCCAGTGACCACGTCACCACTGACCGATCTATGAGAATTTCAAATACACTGAGCAAATGACGATTTTGTAGGATCTCGTCCAGCCCCGACTTTCGAGTCGACCTCTACTAAATACTAATACGAGTCGGCGCAGGCTTGCCTAGCCAACAGGCCAGAGTGGCCGCGGCGACGGCCTACACGGCAGCATAAGTCTTGATTAGTAGTATGCGAGTCTTATTTCCGCATTTCTAATTTCTACCTATGTCAGTTAATTCTGAATACATATGTAGGGAGGAGGAGGTCCAACGTATCTACTCGGTTCATGTAATTAAGTACCATACTCCCTGTTCGTCGCCATAGGAAAACGCTCAGACCGGAATGAAACTTCATCTCATCTTAATAAAACATGAACAGATAATTGCTTAATTTCTTAAAATTTATTACATATATACATACATACATATCTTATATCGATTCGATTTTCATTTTCAAGAATCTGGAGCCTAGCATCATGCGCAAGTTGGTGTGCTTCCTTATCAAGTTCCGTTCATTCATCATGAACATAAAAAATGCATTGACCTTGAATTTTATGTCGTGATCTTCCAAGTATCTTCAAGAAATCACTGTCATAGCCACGTCCGAGTCGGATTTTATCTTTCTCTTTCTGACACGTCACACCGAGGCCAATCACTGGCAATGCAAATGATCAATGGCACTCCGAAGGAATCCTTGGCTCAGTTTGCCACTAACACGAGGCCGCTCGTTGGAGTTACGACTCGTAGGACAAAAGACTTTAAAAAACCTAACCGGCTTACTGTAAAGACACCATTGAGCTTATAGAAAGTTCAACTTCGAGAACATTCTAATTTCTGGAAGCTAAATAGAATCATGATATCACAGCAACAAAAGTCGAACATACATACATACCAGAACATAGCAGACACGCCATGCGCACGATGTGAGGAGATACAGAACATCCGATTCCGAGTCGTCGATATCTCCACCGCCGACCACTGTCCCGGCCCTTGCAATATGTCCGAAGACAGGTTTAAGCTCACCAATGGACCAACTCCTTCCTGTCGTCGCCGTCCTGCCAGTGCTGAGAAATTTGGTGTATAGATGGTTAGTCGCAAAAAAAAGAAAAAAATAACTTGCGTTATCCTCCATCAGCCTGAGACGGTGGTCGGATGTCATGGTCGTAAGGAGTTAAAAATAAAATATAGTCGGCGCCTTCGTGTGGGGTATTGGTGGTGATTGGGGAAGGACCAACGTTAATGAAAAAGATGGAAGCGCACTGCATCGACGTGCTATGAAGTCATCAGCAAGGGGAGGTCTGTCATGATGTGGGAAGTGCATGGACGAATGGTGTCAGATATGGTGATATGAGGGAGAATGAATCACAGAACCTGTCGTTTTCTTCGAGCTGCTGAGAAACACCTTATACTTGGAACAAACTACCATCCTACGGAATTGCCGATGGGACCGCTATATCTTGATTCTTGAAGTTGAAGTCAAAGAAGCTTGGTAAGAATAAAGTCCCAGAATCGTCGCCACGAGTGTTGTGCAAAGTTCTGTCACTGGCAGAACCTTCCGAGTCTTGAGTAACATCGACTGGCACTCACTTCAAAGGCGAAGAACGACAAGAAGATGATGAACAAGGACATAACACTCACGAAATGGAATCACCATCTCTTCCAGTTCCCAGTGGCTCTGCCACAATTCCGACACTGGGATCTATTCTGTTCTGTTCGAGCCTAGCTTTTTGAATCCTTTCCGTGAGTCGTCAGTGAACATTGAACCAACGCAGCCTAGCGATTATTTTAGTACAAGCCTTTGTAGATGCCCTATTCGTGAATAATTGAATCTCCCACCCATCCCGAATGTTCCATAATCAACCCTCCTCGGATATGTCTTTAGCTGTGTGTGGGTGGGTGTGTGGGCGTGGGCTTCTTACTTAGTTGACAGTTCTTTTTGTCTTCAACGTGGACACTACGTCAGTGCCATGTCGATCGGCAGGTTTGGCACCGTGTCGGTGGTTCCATGATTTGGACCAATGGAAGGAAATGCCTTGTGAACGTCGTATATAGCTATGGCAGCTCAAACGTTCAAAGTTGGCGCGGTTCAATGGATCAGGCCTTCAGGAAGCCATGAACCCGAGGGAGTCGAGGGCAAGAGTGACGTCGGCGACTCAGTGGCAGGCAGTGACGGCACCAAGTTAAGTGGCTTATTTTCATCTCCGATTGAATCTGATAGTAGGCTCAAACCAAAAATTTTTAGTCCAACCTTCCTTAATTGCGATCTCCAACATCCGCTCACCCAAACGACTATGATATCTTATATCACGCTGTCATACTGGGGGTTTTATAACCTCTAGCTAGAAGTTCTGGACCTTTGGAAACTGGTCCCTGTTCAAACGTTCAACGTTCAACACTTGGAGCGCTGATTCTTTCTCATGCGATGTGCATCTTTGGTGCATCTCAGTCCTGATGCGACACCTTGGTTCACACTTCCTTCAAAACATACCTGAACCTTCTTGGAGGCTTCTATGTGCGCCTTTCAGAGTTCCCACACCGGTCTTTTTTTTTTTTTTTTCTTGCTGGAACAACTGGCTGGTGCGGATTTAGGCAAACCCCTCGTCATGTCCTGGTGCTCGCAGTCGCAGGTTAGTAATTAAAGCACCCACTCTGAGGTCCATCGACCCCCGACTTCACTCCGAGTGGGGTTTCTCATGAACTTTCGTCAGTCAAGGGGTCCCGGCCACCCCGCCCTCCCCAGGGCCCTGTTTTATGAATGAAACACCGACACACACACACACGAACGCGGCTCCGATGGTTCGCCTCTCACAGAAGAATGTGTAGAAGATGAGAAGAAGGACGACGTTTCCTGACATGGTCAAAGAGTATTCCACGAGGGTAACCTTTCGCTCCCACAACCAACCTTAATTACAGGCAGACAGACAGAAAGAAGCTTTTCAAGGGGGGTCATCGAGGTTAAACCTCACGCAACCTTACACGCACGTTCTGGTCCATCTGCCACAGATTTAATACTGGGTGTAAGTAGGTGTTAGGGTACTTTAGCCGCACGGACTCGCACGGGTCATTGCCAATTTTCATGATATTGATTCACACATCATCTTGAATTTAGTAACAGGCTATTTCGTCATGACATAGTCGACCAGGGTTTCGCCAGGGCAGATAAGCGCCCCTGCTGTAGAAGTTCTTATCGATCGACTAGAGATTGTTAGATCCGGCAAGACAGGAAAAAAGCACACCAAAAAACAAAATTCGCGACTAAGGTGCTCCCTGTATCGGTTCTTTAATCAGATTAATTAATTACACGGTCATATTCATGGGGAAAGGATCCGGAACAGCGATTATTGATACAGCCCACCAAAGCAAGCTTTCGTTCAGGGGAAGTACTAATGTTTGAACTTCAAGTCGCAGGATGTATGTACATCAGGCTATCTGGTCATCTTTCGAAGACGAGGTCTCGTGTAAAAGGCGCCGGGATCAAAACTTCATGGTGTCGGTGATTGAGGAGGGAAGACGAGATTACACGAAGTGCCTGACTTTCCTGAGAGCCTGAGATGCCATTATTGAGCGCTGATGGAGCCAAGTTTGAATTTCGTGATTTCTTTCTATGGTACATATATTCGTAGTATATTGGACATTGACGGCGGTGATACATAATTGATAACTTGTGAGTCTCAAACTTTCTTGACGGGTCGAATGGGTTGAGGAGGAGTAACAGTGTCGGCATGTGCTGTGGTGATAATGAATCGATTCGGTGTGGATCCATCACCCTGTACATCGAAAGATCATCAGTTAAAACAGAAAAATTCAAGGCTGAACTTGTCCACGTACAATCATAGCTACAGGGAAGCCGGGATTAAATTCGACGACACTCTCAAGAGACTTGATTTGTTCGTCACTCAAGCTGATTGTCAAAGCCTCCATGTTAGCGAGGAGATGTTCAACCTTCCGCCCGCCGATGATAGGGAAGACGTAGGTTGTCTTGTGCATCAGGTACGCGATAGCGACTAACAGAATATCAAAAGTCAGGACTTCATATATAAAGAAATGAAGGAAAATTATTTACCTGAAGTGATATGCTTTGCGCCCACCTCTGCTGCGACCTTTTCGAGGGCTTTGGATACCAGTCTTTCTTTCTCGTTACGTTTCCACTCCGGAGTGAAGACCGTCCGGCCGTTTTCGCCGCTCTTGCTTCTTGCTTCCTCCTCTTCGTCTGTGCGGATCTTACCACCGGCCAATACATTCCAGGGTGCAAGGGCCATCCCTGAAATTCATGTGTAGGTGTGCTCGTCTATGATGGTTAAAATACTGAGCTTACCTTCCACTCTTGCCATAGGAATAATTTCACGCTCAAAAGACCGCTCCATGACATTCCACGCTCCCTGATACACAACGAACGGTGTCATACCATGATCCCGAGCATACTGGTTTGCTTTGGACACAATGAAAGCAGGCGTATCGGAGATCCCCTAAAACGGAATGAACTTTCAGAAATCGATATCTGTGGAGGAAAACCAAAGAGCTTACAAGGTATAGGACCTTTCCTTGCATAACCAGTTTGTGGAGGGAGTTCATAACTTCTTCGACGCCAGTTTCCCAGTCCCACCAGTGAAGGTAAAGAAGGTCGATGTAGGTTGTTCGGAGCTTCTTAAGCGAGGCTTCGACAGATATATGCAATGATTTCGCGTTGTTGCCGATGTACAGAACTTGCTGTTCAACGGACTCATTGCGAGCCTTGAAATTGGAAGTGTACTGGAAAGAAGGATTAAGGGGCTAAGGAACAAATTTGGTTTGAATGAGCGAGACATAATTTACGCACCTTTGTGGCGATGAATAACTGGTCCCGGATTCCTCGTTTTTCTGCCCATTCCCCAACAAACATCTCAGAGGTTTCGTCCTGACTAACAATAGAAGCTTGAGAATCAGAATTCGGAGATCTAGAAAATAGAAAATCCCTCACTAATTATTCGCAGTGTCGATGAAATTTCCGCCGTTGTCAAAGTAAGAATCTAACAGCTTGAAGCTGCTTTCCTTATCCATCGCGCCCATTCCGAATTGACCCCACTTGTCACCGACGCTCATCGCTCCCAGCTGCAGTGGGGAAACGCGTACAGCTGCATGTGGAGAAAGGATGCGATAGCGACCGAGCGCGCTCTTTGGTTCAGGTGCAGGTGCCCAGAATGACATGTCAGATCTTCAGTATCTTTTAATCGGAGAGAGGGGATGGTCGATTTGGAATTCAGTTTCTTAATTCCTTAATTTATATGATTCCAGATAATCGATGGCTTACACTTACTAAGATGAAATCGTTAGTGGTGAGTAAGCACGTTCACTGCATTGCCATACAGTGAGAACAAAAACGCACCCTCAAACCACGGAACGCGATAACCGTGAATAAAATTCCATGCACGACGAGGAAATGTCGATGCCGCCGAATGTCCACGTACAGTATGTTTGGACTTCTTCCGGAGGAAGAGGATGACGCGTCGCTCATGGCTTGACTGCCGAGAAAAACAATTGAGTCATAAATGCATGACCCCATCTTATGTATGACGGTCATCGCGGTCGGCCTCGAAGGACTCTCCATTCCCACCACCTAATTTACCAATTCCTATGGATTTGTGGAGCTGAAAAGATAGGATACGGTAAGCCACGCCCAGACCTGGGATGATTTCGTCATGTACCCGCTACTAGTTGTGATTAGTGGTATGGGAAGGACTCCGAAGGAGCGTTGTGGTGAACGGATGCAAAACGGATGATGATGGTAAAGAGATCACTCTGGATCACACATCACGCATGGTGACATCGTGACACTCAAGAGAAACTTGATTCTTCTCCCCAAGTTTCCTTTGAACCGACATCTGAAAAGAGTGCTGGATAGAACATATCGGATATTTTCAGTGTAAATCTTCAACTTCAAAGATAATCTCCTGGTCTTCCAAAAATATTTTATTTAGATTTGATTTAGATAGCAAAAGATTTTGGACGTCAATGAACTACCAATCTTAAACCTCGTTTACTAAAATTGTGGAGGGAAGAGCTTTCAGAAGTGCTGTCCGAGAATCATTCCACCTGTACGACTCGGGGAACATTGGGTTGAGAGTAAGACGGAGGCCCCAGTCGGGGTATTCCCGACCCTTCATGTATTCAGAAAACGCAACTATTCGAGTATGAGGCTTGAAGATCCATGAAGAGAAATGTGAAAAAGATAAAGACAAAGTTTTGTTGTAATGTGGACGTACTTTGTAATCATCCCACTGATCCCAGTAGTAGTTGAAGGCCAAAAGACCGTCATCCTGACCCAACAAGCCGCCAAAACGAAGATGTAGGGTGTGCAGCTGAGGAAGCTGCTGATAAAGAAGGTCAAGCAAGGTTCCACTCAGGAAATACACTTCCAGTTGAAGACTGTGGAGCTGTGATTTCTGGCCGCTGAAGATGTTGACAATGTCCTTAACTTGGTTGTAAGTGAGGAAACATTTCCTGATGGTGAGCTGGGCCAGGGAGGTCTTGAAGCGGCGAAGATATCGGATGAGGTTCTCCGTCACTGATTCCTTAAGGTTTTGACCCCAGCCACAGAGGCATATATCCAAGGTCTTGAGAGAGCGAAGGTTCACCTGGAAAATGGGGCTGGAAAAGAACACCTCTGGTGAAGGCATTTGATCGAAATTGTCCGACCGCCATCCGACGGAGAACTCTGTGAGGGATGTAGCGTGCAGTTCCAGAAGGCGATCCACTGGTATATGACACTCAGGCTTTAAGTGTTCGAACCATAGTATCAGAGACAAGCTTGTCAGATGAGGAAGTTGAGGGATGTTAGAAATCAGATGTAATAGATCGACCGGTGGAGAGTAAGGTATGTCGATAGAAAGTTTGTTTAAAGATGATGCATGGAGTCCAATAAATCTTGCCATAGCAACCAAAATTTCCTCATAGGAGGTCGTGTTGGACTTTAGCAGGGACAGTGGCATCAAGCGAAGCTCTGTCAGGGCGTTGAGCGGCGGAATGGGTTGGCACAAAGCAAATGCTTCAAGCGGGATACTCAAAGTAAGGCTCGTGAGTTGGTGCCCGTGGGTCATCCACACAGTTTGAATTAAAGGCGAAATGTAAATGAAGCTCTCCAGATTGTCGCTGGGTGACCCTCCTATGTCCAAGGATGTCAGTTGAGACATCTGTTCTATACGCCTTTGAAGTTCCATTTGAAATCGGGTGAGCTTCAAGTTGGATCTAATCTTCAACAGCATCTTTAAATGGTTCTTCAGTTTCTCGCGCATTCCTGTTTTCGGCTTTGGGGGTTTGTAATAGGAAAGAGGTTGAAGACTCAAAGACTGAACACGTTTGAGGACGGCTGGACTAGAAGGAGATTTGATTCTTAGTATCTGTATTTCCGAAAGATACGGTAGTAGCCTACCCCATAGCAAAAAGACGGCTTGGCATGGATTCGTCTTTGTGATAATCGATAAGAACCTCTCGATATTGCTTGTTCATTGCGAGGTCGAAAAGGGCGGCGTTGACACTGAACAATTGCAGGAGGTCGGCCTCTGGGATGTATTTGGCGATGAGGCACCAGACATCATATGGCAATGTTAATGCCATGGCGTAGAACAAAGGTTTGGGCAGTGGGGAAGTGTTCACGCAAGTTGGTGTGGAATGTAAACTGATGTACAATGTCCAGGTTCAAACCTTGCTGGCTGCCACGCTGGCCACAGTCAGCTTAAAGGCTATGCGGGTAATCCTGTACACAAATATCTGACTTGAAAAAGATATCACTTGATTCGAGTCAACTTGAGTACGGAATACATACGAGTCAAAGTTGTCAACCTTAGTTTCAAGCTCGAGGTTGGGTTTAAGCAAGGTTTTGTGAGGGTCAGAGGCCGTCGGCGACTCCGCCGTCTTTCAAAGCGGCCCGGTTTGTTTCCTCCAACGAGTCCTTCAAGCTCAAGTACTCAAGTTGCATTTACAAAGCATTTTGGAAAATTTCGAAACCCAATCGTGTCCCGTGTGTGTCAAAAAGGTGCCAGTGAATTCCAGCAACGTGACCAGTAGGGTCAAAAGAAAGGATAATCGGGGGTTTGCAATCCGTCTTGCAGGTTCAGACCAACTTCAATATCAAAGAGTCAAGACTACTGCCAGTGAAGATAACCTTCTATCATATATATATCCAACCAAAGTTTCTTCCATGAACTACTTTTTTAAACCTCATTGATTAAAATCGTGGAGGGAAGAGCATTGAGAAGCGCCGTCCGACAATCGTTCCACCTGTCCGACCCGAAGTACAATGGCTTGACGGTGAGGCGACGGAGGCCCCAGTTGGGGTATTTCTGACCCTCCATGTGTTTGAAAAAGGCGGCTGCTTGAGCCTAATAGGAAGGAAAATGTGAGAAAAAAAAAACAGCTTTAAGACAAGATGTCGGTGTTATAAACGCACATTGTAGCCGTTCCAGTAGTAATTGGGAGTCCAATGGCCGTCATCTACGCCCAGCAAGGCATCGAAACGAAGACTTAGGTCGCGCAGCTTAGGAAGCCGTTTATAAAGAAGGTCGAGCAATGTACCGCTCAAGAAATACATGTCCATTTCAAGGCTGTGGAGCTGTGATGTCTCGCTGCTGAAGACGCCGACAACGTCCTGGACTTGGGGATAAGTGAGGATATAACCCCTGATGGAGAGCTTGTTCAGGGATGTGCTGAAGCGGCGAAGATATCGGACGAGGTTATTCCCCACCGATTCATTGAGATCTTCACCCCAGCGACAGAGGATTAGATCCAAAGTTTTGAGAGAGGGAAGGTCCACCTGGAAAATGGCGCTGGAAAAGAACACGTCTGGCGAAGGTGTCTCATCGAAATTGTTTGGCCCCCAGAATTTGAGTTTGAGTTCTGTGAGGGATGTGGCATGCATTTCCAAAAAGCGATCCACTGGTATATTATATTGGGGCCCCAAACGTTCGAGCCATAGTGCCAGAGATAGGCTTGTTAGGTGAGGAAGGTGAGGGATGTTGGAAAATAAGCTTGATGGATCGATGAGAGAGGAAGTCGTATCGATGGAAAGTTTGGTTAAAGATGACGCATACAACCCGATAAATCCTGCGATAGCGACCAAAATATTCTCGTAGAATGTCGTGTTGTATTTTAGGAGTAGTCCAAAGTGGAGCTCTGTCAGGGCGTTGAGAGGAGGGATGGGTTGGCACAAAGCAAATGCTTCAAGCGGGATACTCAAAGTGAGGCTCGTCAGTTGGTCCCCATGGGCCATCCACGCAGTTTGAATTAAAGGTGAAATGGAAACGAAATCGTCCACATTGTTGTAGGGGTGCTCTCCTATAGTCAAGGATGACAGTTGAGGCATTTGTTCTATGCGCCTTTGAACTTCCGTTTGAAATTGGGCGAGCTTCAGCGATCGAGCGTGCTCCTTCGACGACGGCGTCTTTAAATACTTCTTCAGTTTCTTGAACGTTCTTGTTTCCGCCTTTGAGAATTTATGATAGGAAAGAGGGTGAAGAATTAAGGACCGAACGCGTTTGAGGACGACGGGACTAGAAGGATATGTGATTCTTAGTGACTTTAATTCTCAGCAAGAAGGCAGCCTACCCCATGGCCAAAACACGGTCCTCGTCGTAATCATCAAGAAGGACCTCTCCATATTGCTTGTTCATCGCGAAGTCAAAGAACGCTCCGTTGACAGAGAACAATTTCAGGAGATCGGCCTCTGGGATGTATTTGGCGATGAGACACCAAATATCATACGGTAATGTTGGTACCATGACAGTAGGGAAGAGGTTTGGGTGGTGAAGGATTCAGGTTGACGTGGGACGGTGAGCTGATGTACGTCCGGTTGGTCTGCGGGCTGTGCATTCTTTCCCTCGACGTGAAGGCTATCCGTGCAGCCCTGGATTTATCTATGACGGGAAAAGTGTCAATGGATCGATTGAGACCACACACATACATATGTAAACGAACCATACCAATACCAAAGAATCGTTGAAGATTCTTGAATATCCAAGTATTCCATTTGATCAAGTCCGAAGTCTCCTTGAGCTCATGGCTACAGCACTGTCATGACGCGTACATCATGGTTGAATGTTAGTTGAAAACTCTCGAGGAGCATCGACGCTTGGTATCCGTCAACACGGGAAAGAAAAACACCGAAATCAAATGAGATGAAAAAGAAAAAAAGAAACTCTCTGTCTGGGAGTCGAACCCAGCTTTCGCGCGGCCACGTAAGCCTTAAGAGCATGACAGGCGCGTGTACTAACCGATATACTAACAGAGATGTTGCTAAGGTCTTACATTTTGGTTATAAGGCTGTAAAATGACAATACAAAAGGTCTGGGGAAAAATCAGAATCCAATACATATACATTCTGTGATAATTAGGGTAGAGAAAATCTACGAAATAAGACCGCTAGAAAAAAATAACTACTTTTCGAATCACGTCAATAAGATAACCAGATCTTGAAACCCCATAAAACTTGAGAAAAGAAAAGAAAAACAAAGAAGAACGGAGCCAGGAAACCAAGATGTCGGCGATATGCACAGAAACACAGGCACAAATATCCGCCTTCTATCTGTTCCTCGTCAAGCTGTCCACGGTTTGCCACCCTTTGACGAGTGTCACGCGTATGCTGGGCACTCCTGCCTCCGCACCATGAGCGACGTATGGTTTCTCTTCTCTCGTAAGCTCTTCAGCGTGACGGCGATCGGATGGTGCGAAAGGTTGGTTCCTATGTTCGTGATTCTTGAGTTCAGTAAAATAATCCCCTGAAAACAGAACAGTGGATACACACATTTTTGTGAAGATATGCTCACCGAGCTCAGGATTGCTGTGCTGTTCAAAAAGATCCACATATGAGTATCGACGAAAGGCCGATGGAAGATACACAAACAGCGGTAATCTGATGTAGGTCACGTTGAAGACTTAAACAAAAGTTATCGAGGTCTGGAGAAAGATATTAGTTACTTGAAGGAAGTCGGCCAAGGGGAACGAGCGTACCCAAATCGTTCAAATCGTAGTTGAAAGGGTTTTCACTTGGGCAAGGTTTCAGCAGATATGACATTTTCAGTACAGGAGATAAACTCACATCTCCTGACCGATCTCAAGGAAGCCAAGAAGGAGGAACGACGAAAAGGCAGTCGCCGGAATGGTGATGTAGCCGTATGAACTATAGATCTGGAACTGGAGAGGAAAGGACGAATCGTGTAGGTTGAGCTAAACGGGCCACGAACGTGAAGCTGAAAGGAGTCTTACAGGTAACAACGCAAGGTAAATCCTGAACCACAAAAAAAAACGAAGGAGATGAGTTCGTGAGACCAGGAACATGCTGTAAAAAAAAAAAAAAAAAAAGACGAACCAAAGAGACATCCTGAGGTGAGCCTGGTACGCAAACGGAAGTGGAGTATTACAGATCCTCTCCAAGTTCGAGACAGTGTCTTGCAACAAAAAAATGTTATTCAAAAGACCCGAAGCAATGGCCGGTTGTACAGAGCCTTCCTTCATAAGCACTGCTCGACGGATCAATAAGGCCTGCGTATATCCATCTCAAGAGTACTTACATCCGACGTAGCTAAAAGGTAGGTAGTGATTTCAGCAAAAGTCGAACAAAATTTTTAAAAATGGCGTACTTGGACAACACAAGTAAGATTTCTAGCGGGACATGGCTCTCGACGATTTCCGTGTATGCCTTTCGCTTCTTCTGCCGTTTCGTCAATTTCTCCCTCTTGGTGCAATGCGAGATCAACCAAGGAAAGACACGTAAGACGGGAAAATAGTCGTATATCGTGACGTGAGGCGGGTTCCTCGCCGGCATGAGTGGGTGATCACTCTCGATCTCGGGCAACAACGCCTCTGGGTCAAACATCGTGTCCGTTCGCCTGGTGCGGGTGAATGTGTCCGATGCGTTGCTGGCGTGACCATCTGTCGATGATGTGCCTTTACGGCTGATTTTGGTGGGACCCGTATCGGTGTTCGCTCTTGAGTTACTGGGAGGAGTTCGATTTTCAAAACCTTCAGGGAGGTGCCAAAGGGGTAGGAGCACATCTTTGTCCATCCCTTTTGCCGTGGGTTCAGTGGCATAACGTGGCAGGAATGAAATCAACGGGTAGAGATCTTCGTAGTAGACACCCTGCTCTCCACGAAGAAGGTGCTATAATATTGTGGTTAGCAACCTAAAAGAAAGCTACTACAGAAAAAGATGTTTATCCGCATACCTTGACCGAAACGGAAAAGGCTTGGACCTTGTATAAATAGATCCGTTAGTCAAAATAGAGAGCGATTAAGCCCATATAGACTGACGAGGTTAATCATGGTTTTTTTCTCGATGACGCTCTGGAGGGGGGTCATTTGACTCCCAGGACGTTCGTCAGGTAAATGAACCCAGATCTAATGAGATCAGTCAGTAGAGGAAGATTTGGAGTCATTGAATTATTACCATCTGAGATATATTCCTTGACGAAACCATGATAGTTGTCCACATCTTACTCCCATCCTGATATCTGCCCAAGGATGAGGGCATGACTCCCCGACGATCAAACTGAAATCGCACCTCTCATAGGCAGATGATGTTCTGAAAGAGATAACAAGACCGAGGACCAAACCAAGGACAGTCAACAATTGATTCGAGACACCCAACTCGACGGTAGTTTTCTTTGATACAAGAACCACCACTGTTGGTTGGGTGAAATGAGGATCTGCAAACGTGACAAAGGATAGGTGGACTTACTAGTCGATATGAGGGTGAACAAAGTAACCTCTGGCCAGATATCATCGGCAACAATCGCAGAAAATCTTTTAAATGTCCATGTTCCCCTGAACAAAGGATTTTTGGCCACCATAGCGAGAGCAAGGACAGAGTTCAAATGACAGGACCAAGAGAAAAATCGAACAGACTGAAGAAAGAAAAAGAGGGGTCGACGTCGAGCCGGAAGGGAAAGGGGAAAAAAAGTATGCAGAAGACGAGGTTGTGTCCCACGACGAGATGCCAACGGAGACCTTTTAAATGAGAGATCATCTTCGACCTCGTGTTGCGAACGTGATGTCGTCGATGCGCGAGGTGATTATTCAATAAAACATCACTAAATTTGTCGCAGTCGTGAGCGAGTTTGTTCAGCGCTGTTGATTTGATTGTTTCCCTTGGAATTTCGTTGATCTCTTCGACCTAAAAATATCAAACAACGAAAGAATTTGGAGGGCAATCTGGTTTCATGGTGGACTGGTCTTGGGATTCAGAAAATAATGAAAACAACGAGGCTATAATCATGGAGAGAAAAAGTCTTGGGGCCTCGTTTACAGAACCCTGGAAGGGCGGAAACATGCAACACGGCGATGTTGACGAGGTAATGGTGGTTAGGTGAAGACTGCCCATCACAGTGAGCTCAGAGCTGTGCCGTCAACGACACGATGCACGTGATCGGCAATATCCGGTAACCTTCATTTCCGACATTACGGTTTCTCTTTCCTTTTCCTTGAGACCTTGTGAGCAACCAATACCACCTGAACTGTCTTTTCTATCGAATCAAATCAGCTGTGTTTCGCTCTCCAGATCCTAATGCTCTGCCACGTCACAAACCGCTCATATGATGTTCTGGTAAATTGCAACGAAGCGAGCATGTCTTAATTTCCAGTGTGACCCAACTTCTTTCTCCTTCGGCATATCAGAGACTTCTTATGTTCTCTTTCGAGTCAAGATATCTAACACAGATTATCCACAGAACCTCCGGCGGACCGGTGGCCTCTCAACGATGTTCAGATTCCCAACCTTCAAGTCATCCCAAGTTCATTCACCCCTTCGCTTACAAGTTACACGAAGCGCTTCAAAACTTCACTGCGTTGTCAGTTCATGAAACAAATGCTGCGGGTTCAGCGCTTTTTTTCCAAAACTTCCGCTGAACCCCTTCACGACTCGGTAAAGGAGAGCGCAGCTGACTCGAACCGTTTATTAGAAGTATGTTTTATCTGGATCACTGGTCCGGGCAAGAAGGACATAAACTTCTGCTAGCCACCACCCGACAAATCAAATCTATTTTAGGCTTAAACCCGCCTAACATCGTTTACGACACCAAATTTGCCAAACTCCATGTGGGAGATGATCCAAGGATGCATACTATTTAAAACAAAGCAATCTAGGACGTACTATGTTTCATTCAACAATCCCCCTTCGCTTCTCGCGTCCGTGGAAAGCCCAATCAATTTGAACCATGTCTCCTCATCGTCTCCTGCGTCTCGCAGCAGCTACCACGCTCTTTTCAGTTACTCACGTCCTTTCTGGAGTCGCTCCAGGCAAATCCGACCCAATCCCTTTCTCTCCTGGCTTCGACATCGAGGCCGTCGCAGCAGTCGCCAAATCTCTTCCCTCTCATTCTTGGGAATTCGGAACCGCTTCTGAAGCCCTCCTCGAGCTCTACGATGCACCTTACTCTGTCTTCGGAGACCGCCCATTCCCAGTACCAACCTTGGATCCAAGCAAGTCTCCCTCCTTAACCTACGCAAAAGAGAAAATTGTCATCGGAGTTCCTCCAAACGGTTTGAGCGACGGTGACGGCGCAGTCGGTGACCCTGCAAGCCTGGGTGTCAGTGCAGTGTTATTGGGGCAGACCGACGCGTCTTTCTTAGATGCTGCGAAAGCAGAGGCCGAATATGTCATCTCAGGAGCGCCGAGATTCTGGAACGGCGCGATATCACATCGTGCTCAGATTGCTGAGCTCTGGTAAGCGCGTCATATGCTGTTTGGGAGTCAACAAAATATCCTAACATTACCAAAGGGCCGACTTCATCTATATGGCACCTCCTTTCCTGGCTTATTATGGAGTGGCCACCAACAATATAACATTCCTTCGCATCGCCGTCGAACAATGCTCACTATACCGTCAAATTCTTATCGCAAACATTACTACCGGACCCGCATCCCCACCATCCACTCACCCGTCCTCAGCTACCGGTCTCTGGACTCACATCCTCGGTCCACAAAGCACCGACCCTGGTATCTGGTCAACTGGAAATGCCTGGGCCGCCGCTGGAACTATGCGCATTCTTGCCACCCTCGTAAAGGCGCCCCGATCCCTCTTCTCCAACAAACCATCCACCGGTCTACCCAACCCAGCCTGGCGCGCCGAGGCTATTGCTTCCCTCGTCGGCCTCCTCTGTGAGTTGCTAGACGGCGCGATGCGCCAAGATATGGACGGCGGCCTCTTGAGAAACTACCTCGACGACCCGACGTGGTTCGGCGAGATCTCAGGCAGCTCCCTTCTCGCGAGTGTCGCGTACCGCCTGTCCACCATCTCTCACTCGCTTGGCCCGTCATCCCTTTCCGGCGCTCAGATCAAGAACTACATCTCCTGGGCTGAGGGGATTCGTCTGACGTTAGGCAATGGCCAACACGTCGTCAACGGCACCGTGACACCCGCCGTGAACCCATTGGGATGGGGAGACCGAAATCCTTTCACAACAGGTAGTCCAGAAGGAAATAATTTTGCCGTGCTGTTGTACGCGGCATGGCGAGACTGTGTCAGGGCTGGTGTGCGGGGATGCAAAGCTTGAAAACAGCAACATGAATCCGACAAAGACTTGAAAAAAAAAAGAGTTTTATTATCCTATTTATTTTAGTTTATTCTAATATTTATAACAGGCATGTGAAATAAATCGCCGCCTACTCATCCTACAGTACGCATCTCTCAAAAATATCCGCCGATGTATGTACTGTAGTCCTCTACAAATCACTTTGAAGAAATGATACAAGTTTTTTGATCCAATCATGTTTGTCGCTGCTAAAGAGTTGGTCATTTTGACTTTAATGTATCCGGTGCAGCATATGCTTTGGTAAGAATCAACCCATCGACCGCATTGATAGATTTTCTCGTTGAACTCTGACTTCGGAATTGAGGATGGGGCCTTGCCAGTGGACTCGTCCATCAGTCTTAAGTTCCATACAATTCTGAGATGTTTGACATCCATAGACTTGACCGACATACATACAAGTTTCTCAGTGTCATGAAGCCATATGCCCATTATCGACGCGATCGAGAGACAACAGAGCAACCAGCAATGGGCATCATTGATAGGCAATTCCAATAGATGCGGTCGAATCGCGGTTCCGCAACGCTACCTCCATGCCACAAGTAGGCGCTGTATTTGGAGACAAACCACCCCGCAGATGCGGGGCCCAAGGAGACGATGATGGCTACTCGGCACACTGCTTTTTGATGTTGATAAACAAGGGATCTCGGATAGGTCCTACCTTGAAACGCCAGGAAGCCCGATAAAAACTCCGCATTAGCGCCCTCTAGTTTTTCCTCGATTCTTCGATCCTTTTCTAATATCTAGTCGTTTGAGTAGCACAGCTTCGAAGACTTGTTGGATGAACGAATGATCCAACTTCTGAAACTAAAACCTTTGGTGTCGTCTATGACTCCGACCCAATCCCAATAAACAATGGAACAAGATGTATTCATCGATATCTCTGCTGTCTCGGATGTCCGGGTCTTTCCTATGACTAGTGTTTCAATGGGCAGCGTCTTTAACACTGAGGTTAAAAGAGTGAAAGAGTGTCGAAATTTATATTAAATCCTTGAAAAAGGTCTGCTGTTACAAAAGTATCATACTGTGATTTACTCGAATAGGTATGGGCGGTTAAAGATGCATAGGTGTGAAAAGGGGACGCAATATAAGATAGGATAAGAATATTAATTGTTGCATTGATCGGACCGTTCAAAGAAGACGGTGTAAGTTTACACAGCAGTACCGGGCTCTTCCTCTGATTCGGATATACGATAGACGCCGAGGTTAGCGGGTTGGAGCTTGTCCTGAAAAGATAGAGGTTTAAACATTCTCGAGCACAGAGATCAAATAACAGTGTGACTTACGGGATAAGAACTTCTTGAGCTTCCTTCCATACCCTTCCTGGTATGAATCATTTCGAATGGCTGTAATAGAGGGAGAAAAGGTCATTAAGAAAGGACCCAAGGCGAGAAAAGTCAATAACTACCTGTTCTGCCTCATTGGAAAACATGGTTGCGCTCTCTTGACCGATTGTCTTTGGCCGCGCAAAGACCGAACTACGCAGCACCTCTTCTCTCATTTCCTTTCTTGAGTTGAGTCTGGAAATGTCGGGGATTGTGAGCCAGGAGCCTTAAAACCGATGTGAAATTCCAAGAAAACGTACGCCGACAAAAGACTGTTCGAATAGACTACAGAGACGTCAGCACCGATAACATCGTGTAGACACTGAGTGACTTACGCTTGGTAACGAATGTGTAAACAGCCAGCCAAACAGCTATCGGAGGAGTGGTTAGTCCGAGAGATAAGGCTCTAGAGAGCTATAGTTCTCACTATTTCCTGGCATGGCTTGCAGCTATACTCAAGGTTAGCTTGGTCGAGAATGCTTAATAGTGAAGTGCTTACGCAGATTACTAGAGAAACAGAGGCGGCACTTCGACAAAGTTAATCTCCTGCCCTGAATAGTGAGCGTGTTACATTACACACCTAGTAAGAAGACCAGAGCCTTCATATCGTCATCCATCAGTAAGTATTGTGATATGCGAGCCAGCGTATAGGTAACTTACGGACGGTGTATGCGACGAGACGGTTGATGAGGCCATAAATACTGGGAGATTATATTGAGCCAGGTATCAGGAAGAAGTAATGGAAGATACACACCGTTCCATATCTTTACCGCGTTTACGAGCCAAGTAGTACATCATAGACCCGGCAATGATGATGTCGACAGCAGCGCCCACAACAAAGGTTGTGGTGATGAGCCAGCCGTATGTATCTCGATATTGCTCGAAGGTCTTCGCGGTAATCCCTGTGACAGTCAAGAAGATGGTCGCCACAAAACGAATGAAAGAGGTCCCAATACATCCCGCGCCAATGTATTTGTAGGGACCTGGGAATAGTTTGACCAGGCGAAGAGCAAAGAAGGCCTGATAACTAGGTCAATAAACATTATACAAAACGGTATATTCGAAAGCCTGTTACCTGCACGAGCAATGTGATGGCACCTCCAAAGACTACAACTGCTCCGATAGCCTCAAACTTCACAAGGAGTTGTGGCTCTCCATATAGAGTGATCGTTGCACGATAAACCTCGTAGCTGATTCCCAAGGTATGAGCGAGCTCAGTCAGCCTAGGAGTGATCGAGATCAGATAAGGAGAGGTGGTCAGAAAGATCGGAACAAGTACCAGATGGTAGCGACCTTCATGCTGATTAGCATCCATGATCATTAAGAAGCAGGAAAACGGACATACCAGACTCTTGTTAACCCATCCATCCTCCTTATACAGGTCAAAGTAGTTGTAAACTTGCAGAGACACCACGCCGAAGAGAAATACACCGATGAGCGACCCAATCTGCAAGATACCGATGGTGGGGTTGAGGTCAACGTGGAGGTTCGCGGGTAGAGACGACATCTTCAACGGGACGGGCTCAGCCACGAATCCAAGAGGGCAAGGGTTTTGAGTGATGGATAGCCTTCAACGGGCGGTGAGATAGTCTTATAAGAGGAAGAGTTATAACGACATTGAAATCAATGCCATAATGTGCGGCGACCTGACTTGCTCTGAAAGAGAACAAGTTCACATCTCCAACTCATCTCCACTGTCGGACTCGCGGCAATATGTGCATATAAATTGGCTGAACATCATGGTAAATTGCTCGACAGACAGCAAATAAGAACTAAAAGGGGCATGAAGTATTAATAAACGCATCGCAGATGGTCGACATCAAACATTCTGGTATAATGCGCTCACCAGAGTACTTGATCTGAACGCCCCAAGACCATTCCATTGAATGTAATGCATTGTTTCATTCGACCCCATCATGCTCTGCCAGTCGCCCAAGTCTGTTTCACGAATTCCATGTTCTGAGTATTATCCAGCAGGGTGCAGTAGGTATCGGGGAAAGTGCTCGAATACAGATGGGATATTTGACACTTGGTGACATTGCGCTGCAACTTGGGTCTCGAATCTCCTACAGCAGGCGCAGATATCACGGATTTCGAGTTCGTTGAAAAGGGGTTTTGTAACCTTGTTGTAACCACGCTTGCGCCACGACCGGCATAAGAGCGGGCAAGTATTAGGTGCCATGCCAGGTTGCTAATGCAACGATAGATATCTGTACCAGAATAAAAGAGTCGGTAATCGGTATTTCAGTACTTTCAGTACACAGATGGTCCATGGTCGAGGTAATGACGGTGTAAAAGTTAATTACAACAGGGACTCGGACGAACCTGAGTTCAACCTGAAAATGTTTCACGCACGTGATCCCAGGAACAATTCCCGTGACGTTGAACACGCCAATTTATAAAAGGGGCCGAACCGCGTCAAATGCGGCGCGCTCAAAACGCGGTCGACACTGGTAAGGAACGCAGCATTCTTGCACGTCATTGCATCCATATATACCACCTGACAGGAATACCTCACTGCAGCAAAGGTCAAAAGGAAAACCATATATTTATCTACGTAGGTGCTGAATTTTGGATGAGTTGAACGTCCACCGTCATATTTTCATTGCTTCAACTTTTTTTGTTAGCCTGAAAGCTATACAGATGGGCCATATGCATTTGCGTTGTGTATCATCTTGGGCGAAAGCTAAACAGCGTCAGTGTCAGCAGACCTGTTTTCTCTATCGCACAACCTCTTGAAGGGAAGTATTTCTTACATAAAGTGAGGGGCGGGGGGCGTAGGGATGGGAACCTCTTTCTTCGAGTTAAGCAGCAGTCCCGTTTTGGTTTGGCTGGTACTACCAGGAGTGAGAAAATAACACCTCTATCAAGTAGTGCTTAAATATACTTACTGCTGCGACATGTTGACTCGGACTCGATGCTAATCTCGACGATGTTCCTCCAAAAGCGCTCGTTGGAAAATGCATCACCGAGGATGAATCATCTTCTCTCAATTCTTTCCTTGCGTTCAATCTGTTGTCGTATCAGAATCAGACGACGAAAGGAGGATTGCAAGGACAGAAAGGATTACGCAGATAATAAGCTTGTGGAGTACACTGGCAATTAACGCATAAATCGTGAGCAAGTGAGGAGCCCCAAGTGCATATGAACTCACGCTTGGCGACAAAAGTGTAAATTGCAAGCCAGATGACTGGTGGTGGGATGTTTAAAAAGCCTTGTCAACGACTTATCTGCAAGTACAAACATACGGTTATCGGGCATTGTTCGGAACTGATCTCAATATGTCAATGTCGGGCAAGAGGATAAGAGCGGACGAGAGTACGAAAACCTACACATATAATCACAACAACTGCCGTGATGCTGGCCGGTTAAAGTCAATATTCCCTCAGCCTAACTGTCAATAGGCCGCACTACCTTGTAATGAGCCCCGTCCCTCGAGTCGATGCAAAGTCAGCATAAATCACCATGTGGAATGTAACTGATGCGCTCACTCAATGTATAAGTCAACAACTTGTCTATCAGTCTCGCTGATCTGCATTTATCAGCGTTAAAAACTTCAACATACACCCACTGAACAGCCTCGAAATAATCACCGTTCAAACTCGGCCTGTCCCCGCTTCTTCAGCAAATAGTAAAGCAGCGAAACGGCGATGACGACGTCAATACCCGCGCCCATGAAAAAAACCACCGTCACGAGCGTCTTTCCTCTGAGCTTATACTCAGTCAAATCCAGGGCTGAGGTGCCAATTTCTGTCAGATACGCAGATACTCCCATCCGCGACAGCGAAACCACCAGGCAAAAAGTGCCAATCTGATTGTAAGGCCTCGGGAAAAGCCTGCAAATTCTCATCGAATAAAATCCCTGCAAGAGCAAACGAGAGTAAGCTCCACCGCACGTCAAAAGGTGTTCATAGAACTTGTGAGATCACCTGGGCGAGCAGAGTAATCATCCCACCAAATACCGTCGAAGCAGCAATTCCTTGAAACCTGTTGAGATACTCCGGTTTTCCATAGAGGGTGATTGTAACTCGGTAAACAGAATAACTGATACACAAGGTGTGGCCAAGTTCACAAATCCTTGGATGCCCTGGTCGGTTTGGAATGTTGTGGACTGACAGATTCCGACGAGTACCCACCAGATCAGGGCGACCTGGAGGAAAGAAAAAGGTTATAAAATGTAGAGAAGATCCATGAAGCTTGGAGACCCACCAAAGATTTATTGAACCATTTATCGTCATCGTATGTTCTGTAATAGTTATATGTCTGAAGAGTCACGATTCCGAAGAGGAACACCCCAACGAGAGACCCAATTTCCAATACTCCAATAGTTTCGGTCAGGTTGATGTAGTGGTATTCAGAAGACATTATGAACAGGAAGGGGTCCGGGAAAAGAGTCCATTTCTCAGACTCTGTACATCTTTAATGATATACACAACTTTTCAGACGCTTCTGTTGGGAGACGAGAATTTCCCATCAAAGAAAAAGGCGGACTCCAGTCTGTATGGACCTGAGTTGTCAACGCAGGGGGATCCAGGGCCACGACTAGTACTTACTTCAACTAGACCAGGTCCAGATTGATGGGGTCTGCTGGATCTGACCAGCTGTTCGTCCCAAAAATGAGGGGAGCTACACATTCAAAGACGCGAGGACGTCATAATACGGTATGGAAATGGGCGCCTATCAGTGGGTGCATCACCAACAGGGTCAGAGGGTCCAGGACCCAGTCTCCATCGTACTCGGGACCACACGATAGTAAATTGGGACACACTCGTCCCCTGTATATGTATAGCATTTGAAAGAGAGGTGGCATATTTACATGCAGAATATGGAGGAAATGTTCGGTGTTTGTCGAATCCAAAATTATACAGTCCATGAGAAATAGTAGTATAACATATAAAATCTTGTAGATCTGGAAAATCAAACCAAAAAGAGTGTAAAAGTTGGTGGCCGTAGGGTACATGCCCATGTGCTGGGATATAGTGGCGAATGGCGAAGGGAGAGAAATACGTTGAAGAGCCTCAAAGCCGATCTGGGGTGAGTGGACGCGAACGTTAGACCGGGGACGTTTTGATGGGATCAACCTTTTGGCCTGTTGGGGTTCCGTCCCTGTTGGGCATATTGTATAAGAAAAAAATGGGCGAAGAACTTAGTAGTCGTAGAAATCTTACGCGCTAGTATGCCCCAACAAGACCTCGAGTTGCCTTCTTTTTTCAAGCAATACATGATCCATTTCCTTTCCGACAACATGGCCGTGGTCCATTTCAAACGCCTCACATTCTCGGATGAAGTGGCTAAGTTCTTTCACCATGGCGTTGGATTTCTCTGGCTCATTCGTCCCCCTAGATCGAGCAAGATACGACGCCACAATAGTCGAAAGGCCGCCTAGGAAGTGCATAGAGTCCGCGTTAGTCTAGCTGAAGTTTGCCTGGCGCCGAGAATGCTGCTACTGACCGAGGATCGTTGTCTGAACCGCTGCCTGATAAGGTCCAAAGGAAGGTCAGCAACTCGACTTTAACAGACACAACTGATCAAAATGACGAACAGATCTCCCAGAAGTGGCAGCAGCAGAAAGCCCTGTGGTCAGTGACCCAAGTAGAACCTGGAGTCCGATCGCAGCATTGAGGGTGTAGCCCGTCCATCTGGCTTTGAGCTCGTATTTCGCCTTTTCCTCCTTCGCAATTCGGATGGTTGGCTCCAAGCGATGCTTTATGTCAGCTTGTTGGATCTAAAGATGTTCACTTTGTCAGAATTTGCGCCTGTAGTAACAAGATACCAGGTCAAACAAACCTTTACTTCCATCGGCGGAGGCACGATATAATCAATCGCTGAGTATTGACGCGTCGGCATGCGTCCCATCGTGTCGCCAGTCCTCTGCCTTCTCATCCCCGAGCGTGAATCACCTCCATATCGAGCAGTAGGAGAAGGGACAGAAGGAACAGAATTCCGTGGCAACTCGGGCAATCCCGTCGCGTTCTCGTCGTCTTCGTCCTTGTCATCCATCGAAGCATGGGTGTTCGAGCTGGGGCCGACGGGGCCATGGTCGCCATTCGCCGAGTTATTACGCGAGCTCTGAAGACGCAAGATGCCCTCTCTCGAACCAAATGGGTTGTCCTCCATCCTTGTCTGTGGCCCACCGTGTGGTGAATCGGATTGATCACTTCGCGGCTGGCTCTCGACGTTCTGCACGGGTGGTGGTGGGACAGGTTCTGAAGACATTTTTCCGTCGGGGGAACGCTTGTCCTAGCGGTGGCAGGAAAGAGGGGAACAAAACCAAGAGGAAACCCTTCGCTCAACAAGTACGTCGCGTATTTGAGGGGAAAGGGAGAGCTAGAAACAAGGATTGCCTCCATTTAGTCCCGTTTCATTTCATTGAATCGCGGAGACCCGAAATAGATCATGGAACCCCTCGAATTGACGTTGACTCTTGAGTAAAATGATTGAATAACAGAAATTCCCGGCAGATTGAATCCCAATCCCACATCTATCGCTCCTGGACAGCCTGAGTTCGGATTACCCAGTTTGTCACAACTTGTGCTTTTTTCTTATCGCGTCGGTACGAGGGAAGCGACCAATGAAAATCATCCAGACCGAAGACTAACAGAAGTTGGACAGAAGTCAAAAAAAAAAGTTTAATGATAATCCACAGGCACAAGTAAAAGTCAGGTCCATGAAAGAAACGTACCTCTTGACTTTGAAGACGCCTAGGACAAAAACGACCACCTCATCCCAGTCACCTGTTCGCTGCACAACGCACTCAGGTGGGATATAAATATACGAGCAGCGAATAACGGTTGCAGCTAAATCGGAACCTTGTTCGACAAGGGAATCAATCCTCTCCGCTTCAAAGTCAATGCACATGTGGGAGAGACCGGAAGTGCAGTTTGAATCAAATAACAAGTCAAAGCAATTATGTACATACCTCCGAGTCCCAAGACTTTTCCAAACCCACAAAATTTCCCCCCTTCCCCTTCCCTAGACCGGGGCCAAATGCTCGCTTTTGGAATTGGGGTTTCCCTGACTGGAACATCTGATGAGGGTCTGAACCAGGTTATCAGAAAACCAAAGAAAGACTGAGGTCGATGTTCTGAGAAAAGAGAGAACTCGAGGCAACCAGCAAGATAAGACACTCGACGAATATGTAGAAGTTGACACGGAGTTGTCAACGATTCCGTTGACGTTATAAGTATGTAAATATAAATGAGCGCTGATGACAGCCCGACTGTTGAGTGTCATTTTTTTTGCAACCGAATAGAAACAGGAAGAAAAGGAATCCCATTGGAATCTCGTCCCAAGAAGACACAAAAGGTCAAGGTCGAAAACCTTGACCATTTCATATCATCCCTTTCTGCAACTCCATGTCCAATACGAAGAAGACTTTTGAAAAAATGGAACGAAGCAGACAAGCAAAAAGCCGTCCGCCTTTCCCAAACAACGTCGGGAGGAAAAGATTACATAATCTCTCTGTTCCGGGTTGATTGAAAAGAGTCTATGAGATTGCAAAAGTAGTTTGTATACAAGCGCTTCGGTATGTAATTGGTTATGATGTTACGCTTCATTATTTCTAAGTCCAAAGCACACGAGAAAACAGAGGAGACACAGGTGAAAAGAAAGAAAAAAGGCCGTGGATGGAAAAATACATTGGAAGTTGTTATTGATGTGGAGGAGAAAGAAGGAATCCAACCCCGCTCCTCCTGTACAAATGATTAAATTTTTGAGCGGATGATGATGACGATTGATTATAGGCGATGATAGGGCGAATGTGGAGAGGATATGACGACCACAACGACGACGACGACAAACCGCGATACACTTATTGCATGCGGCCCAACACACGAGGCTGAGAGACGTCGGCCATGTTGATGAAGATATCGTCGGCAGGGTGGCGGTACAGAGGAGCACGGAGGCGTTTCTGATCGAGATGGTGTCCGATGAAACCGATGCTGCGACCGAGGACGAACAGACCGTTCAATGTACCGATCTTAATGTACTCATCAGCTTCCTCGGGGGTGAAGGCACCGCTATCACGGAGGAGATCGACGAAGCAGACGGCAATGCATCCATCGACGTTGAGGATGAGCGTGTCCTTCTTCGAGGTGGTGACCTTCTCGACAGCAAGAGCGTAGTCGAGCAGGCTGTGGCTGGGGAAGTTCTTGACGACGTATTCCTTCACGAGCTCGACACGGAGATCAGGGTTGTTGACGCTCTTGATCTTGTGGCCAATACCGCTAATGAGCTTGTTAGCCTTCCTCGAGTTGTCGACGAATTCTCTGGGTGTGAGACCGGTGTCGCGGGCGTTCGAGAACATAGAAGCAGCCTCATCGAGGGCACCACCGAATCGGCTACCGATGGTCAAGAGACCAGAAGCGAGGGAGGAGATGAGGTCCTTTCCAGCACGAGAGGCAACGATGGTGTTCATGGCACCAGAGACAGCGGGACCGTGGTCGGCAGTGAGCATGAGAACCATCTCAACGAACTTGGTGGCCCAAGGTGGCAGGCCTTGAATTTTTCAAAAGTGAGTAATGAATCAAATGATGCAACACCGAAGAAAACTCACGTCGCTTGAACCAGAGCAGGGAAACGACACCTCCAACACCGATATCCTCCTTGAAGACATCAGAAATCCTCATACCAGCGTACAACAGCTCCTGTCCACGCTCGTCGGAGATGGTCGAGATGAAGGCAGCGGGTTTACGGATCAAGCCAAGCTCTTGCGCCCACTTGTAGTCCATAGGGATAACGGGGGGTTCGACCTCGGGCTTGGGTTTGATAGTACCAACTTTGACGAGGGCCTCGTATGTCTCCTTAAGAACGCGTGGCAGCTCCTCGAAGGTGTCGGGGACGATGAAGCCAGCCTCCCTCATGGACCTGTTCTTAGCATCGGCAGTCTCCATGTCGCTATTGGCCATACTTCCGGCGTGACCGAACTGAACCTCGGTGGTGAACATCTTGGCGCAAGTACCAATAGCCCAGGCGACGATAGGTTTGCGGATGATGCCCTTCTTGACGGCGTCGATGACACGGTATTCTTCGATACCACCGACTTCACCGAGAAGGACGAGCATCTTGCAGTCAGGATCTTGCTCGTAACGGAGGAGATGGTCGATGAAGGTGGATCCGGGGTAGCGATCACCACCGATGGCGATACCCTCGTATGTACCGTTGGTGACGAGAGAAAGGATGTTGTTGAGTTCGTTAGACATGCCTCCAGACTTGGAAACGTATCCAACAGAGCCAGGGCGGTAGAGCTTGGAAGCGATGATATTGTCCATCATTCTATAGAAAAGTAGATAGGTCGGTGAAATTCAGAGGACAAAAAAAAAAAAAAACTGAACATACCCTCCAGAGTTTCCAATTCTGAAGCAACCAGGCTTGATTCCACCGACAGTGGCAGGGCCAATGATGAGGACGCCCTTCTCCTGGGCCTTCCAGAGAATTTCACGAGCATGACGCTCGGGAACACCTTCGGCGATGAGGGCGAGGGCCTTGATCTGAGGGAATTCAAGGCACTCAAGGGTGCTCGAGTAGACACTTCGGGAGCTGGCAAAGTTGACCACAACATCAACTTCAGGGTGCTTGGCGCAAGCCTCCTTGAAGGTGGTGTAAACAGGGAGAAGAGTCTCCTTGGTTCCCCAGTAGAACTTCTGGATGTGGTGTCCGCCGAAGGGGTAGATCATGGCGGCGACGGAGGGTGTCGAGCGTCCGCAGGAGTAATCGAAGTCAAGCATGCCCTGGATGGCACGGGGTTGGAGGCCGTAGACGAACGAGCGGGTCGAGGCATCGAATGGCCTGTATGCTGGGCGAGAGGTGGAAGCACCCTTGGAGTCAAAATGTACGAGGTTGTCGGAAGGCTGGGTGCGTTCGCCATCGGGGTGGATGGAACCAACAACGTCAGTTGGCTCGCCAGCAGGGGCAACCTGAGGAGGAGGGGTGTCGGGTTGGACAGAGTGAAGACCGCTGATTCCAACGTTGCTGGATTTATTCTTGGAGATGTCGATGCCAAGAGCAAGAGGAACAATCTCGGTGATGTGGGTGTCGGGACCAAAGACACGGATGGGGACGCCCAAGCTCTCTCCGAGGAGACGCATAGCTTTGAGACCCTCCTGGTAGTTGGGTCCTCCACGACGGACGAAGATCTTGACCTGGTGGGCAATCAACTGGTTCTTGAACTCCTTGAGAGCGCGGATGATGCCCTTGAAGGTGGCGGCGACGTTGGTGAAGTTGGCAATACCTCCTCCAATGATGAGGATCTTTCCTTTGGGGTTGGGGGTGCCGCGAGTGATGAGGTCGACTATACAGAGTCTAATTAATTTGGGGTGCCAAGAAAATGATATTCTAAAACTTACTGATGGTTTTGGCGTATTCGTAGGTTTGGCCCTCAGTGGGAGCACCACTGTATTCACCATAGTTGGCGAGTTCATTGGCATATCCAGCAGCAGCAATAGCATCGGAGTAGACGACACTAGCACCACCACCAGCAACCATAGTCCAGATACGACCTTCGGCATTGAGGACGGTAAGTTTGAGAGAGGCACCAGTTGACGCGTCGAGTTTCTGGATGTAGGCTTCCTCCTTGGTCAAGTCACGACCGAATGGGGCGGGCCAAACCTAAAATCGAATATTAAAATCATTTCAGGCAAGGTAACTGGCATCACTACGTACCATTGGTGGTCCCCTGTCAGCGGAAACCTTTCCTCCCTTCGAGGACGCAGCCTTGGTGGTTTCGGCCTCGTTTCTCTCGTAAACGGAAAGGTCGCGAGCAATGGCCCACTTGGGTCCGCAGATGCTCTCAGCGGTCTGGTCCAATTTGGCGGCCATGTCGAGGTAGCAAACCTGGGGTTCACCACCATCAACGGCATCGAGGACAACGAGGGGGTTGATCTCGAGGTAAGCGAAGTGAAGGTCAACATAAACGCTGTAGAGACGGATCAAGAAGTCGACAAGGGTGTCTTTTTTCTCGGCAGGGACGTGGGTGAGGAGAGTTGAGGCAATGGCTTCGCGGGAGGGGAAAGGTTGGGTGACGGGGAGGTTGAGGACGAGGGCCTTGGCGTCAACGTCGCCGATATCAACACCACCTTCATGGGTGAAGAGAATAGAGTCTCCCTCGCGGGCAGAGGTGATGCAGACGTAGTATTCGGTGTTGGAGGGATGAGGAAGGAAAGGTTCAACAATGAAGTTGTTCAGTGTTCCAGTAATCGATTCAACCTAAAATAGAACTGTATCAGTCACGTGCACTGATTTTTGAACGCGTTTTCGATTTCGAGAGAATCGATTCAAGATGAATGTTTTTTTTGGCCCCCAAGGGGTCTACGCGGGGGGCGTGCAAAACGCGTGGCGATTATCTGAAATCGAAATCGCCCTGATGGATCGATACCAACGCGTCGAGCATCGTAGACAACGTAGAGCGCAGAAAGTATGGCACAAGACCCACCTTTTGTGGTTTTCCAGCACGCTGGGCGATCCAGGGTTTGGCCTCGTCCCATGTTTTGTTAAGAGCGAGCAGTCCAGCCTTTCCGCGACGCTTGATGAGCTGATCTGGCTTTGCGACGAGCTTGGTGTTGAAGACCCATCCAGGGAGTTTGGTATCAGGGGTAATGGAGTCTGTCTCGGCATCCCAGGAGATCTGAGCGACCTTTACGGCGGGGTACTGGAAGTTGGTCTTGACCTGGGCGTGGGCGGCGACGGGGGGCGCACGTTCCAACCAGTACGCAAGAAGGAGCTTAGCGTCGTACTCGCGGATGGCTGAGAGAGAAAAGAGTGAGTATATGCGCACAAAAGGGCGGCAACAGAGCCAACAGACCTTTAGACGACATGATGGAGAAGAAAGGGGAGGATGAAGAGAAAAAAAAAGGAACGGGGGTTGATATATAAAAGTGGAAGAGACCCTGGTCCGATGCAAGGCCCAAAAGTAGCCAAAAAGAGGTCCGATTTGCGACAGAAATTGCACCAGCCCCAAAGTTCTCACGCAATCTGCGATATTCATCTCGGCCCACTAATTCAGATATGTTTTTTTTTCCTGTTTTCGCTCGCACCACTTCGTCTCCCATCATACGCGACATCGCATTTATGCCCAATTTGATACCCGCAGTAAAGTCGGGCGACATTCCTCTCTCTGTAGAATATCACCGCCGTGAACCCGACATGTTCGCAGGTTCATTTATAGCATCTCTTACACTGCAAAAGCGGAGCAATTCGACACTGAAAACTTTTCGTCGACAATTTTGCTTGTGTTCTCCCCGTCCATATCATAGAATTTTTGCGCGGAGGATGAGATGGGCTTGTCAATGTTGCCTCCGATCCACCCCTATGCGCCCCCTAAACAGCATTGTACGCGTATGCAACCCCCCTCAAATGCATGATTGCAAATTGGGGACCTGACCCGGGTGATGGAGGCAAGAAGATCCCGCCGGTCTCTGATTGGGTCCCGAACACCATCCCGACGAGCAAGTCTGATCCGTCATGACTTTATCTGCCTCTCTTCCAAAAATGACACGATCTTCGATTCACAGATGCGCATATACTGCATGCTACTTTGCTAATATCATCATGCTCTTCTTACCAGGTGTATTGCTCCGATTTTCTCGAGTATCTCTGCGTCTGTCGCATGTTAACTGTCTATCTCAAATGGCAGACTCGAGCCAAAAAGTACGTCCCGAGCTCTCTTCATTATTCCTTGACATTCGATGCACAGAACTCATCCGTAGGCCATGGAAACTCATCTCTCCTCAAATTTTCTGACAGCGTACACCCCGCAATTCAAGGACCAACATTGGGTTCTAAATCCCGAGAACGTCGTAGATTTAAACACGGAACAATCTACTTTCCAAAAAAACCACCAAACCCAAATCCAGTAAACTAACTCTGGGACCAAAACCCGACTTCAAACTTGGGACCCTTTATCCAAGTTTACGGAGGTCTTTACGCTGCTCCCACGATTTGCGGCGCAATCGGTCTGTTCGCCATCCCATTGGCCCATTATCCTGTTTTTCACCTCAAAAAATGGACATATCGAGAACGATATACCCGACATCGCCCAGCCTTTTTCCTTGTTTTGTCTTTGCCACGGCGCGAGGTAGACACGATCGCGTAGTATGAATGCCATACCGCGGTTGACTACTACTGGCGATCGAACCCGTGGTAGCTGATAAACCATGAACGGTATTGGTTCATCGTTCACTCATAGTATGCAGAGCCCTCCGTGATTAAACACGCCAGTCCGCCTTCGAGTTTTGATCGCCCCAAAAAGGGATATGGACCGCCTGGATTGAAACTTTTACTAGACGACCTTAACAGCCGTTTCAAGGTCTTTCCCAGGTATCTCCACGTCGTTGAACCATCCGGAAACGAGTAATAGACCGGTCTGGGCCTATTGTACGCGAATGCATGAAGGTACGGTGTCTATCTATGCTCTGAGAATTAAAATTTTTGAACAGGTCGACGTCTGGCGCCTGTCACAAGTAGGATATCACTGAAACTCTGAGGATTTTGATTGGGCCTCCGAGGTAAACCTTCATTATCTTCGTTATCTATCTAACCTTGACAAAGACATTTCGCAGGACCTCGACCACGACACAGACCTAGCATCGACTCGTATCTTGGGTCTCAAGTTGCACGGCGTCGCCTGTTCGTCCACGCGCCCTTTGATTTTGAACGCCCACCAAGACTTGAGAAATCAGAACCGAGTTAATCATATGGAACGTGCTGAACCTCAGTCTGCCTACACCTCATTGGACAAAATTATCATTCTACGTACGTACGCATCGAAAAAAAGGGAAGGAGGCGTCACCTCCAGTCGCAGTGGTGCTCATCCGACACTGTACATACTCGACTCCAACGACTCGTGCGCGTGAGGCGGCGGGTTTCTAGTAGAATTTGTAACATCTTTGCAGGACGATACCAATTACTCATTGATATTGATAATAGAACTCGGAATCAGACTCATTCGTCGGTTGTGAAAAATCAGGTCCTAATTTTATAGTGTAATGACGGTTCGTTGACTTTGATTTCCTCCTGCTTCGCCACTGAGATAAATTTTTGGAGAAAAATAGAACACGAACTTTGAACACATGATCGTAACCCAGTGGATGGAGGCGTGCGTTGGTCAGAGAAACGGTATAAATACTGCGTGTGCTTTCCTCTGTGTGGCAAAAGTTGATCGAGCTTTATTTCGCGTCTAACTTGAAGCATCTTCTACATCGCATCCACGGACTGGGATGAAACACATACCGCCTCGTCAATGCTTGGTCGATGCTTTGACTTGACTTCCTCCAACATTTCTGTGCCAGGCCGGGAAAAACCAAAGTCATTGAGATGGTAGAGAATCGTTAAGAATTTTAGTACTCAACTTCAACTCAACTTGACCGGATTCGGGACAATCAGTTGATTAAGATATATTTTAGGTCCCTTGTTATTATTGCCGAGCTCGAGGACGTATCGATTGAACAATTTAAGACTTGTTGCCTCTAGAACGCATTCGACATCGATATAACCTCTCTATGTAATATAGCTCTTCGTGCAATCTTCGTGATCACAACTTGGTCCATTGACAGTTACAGTAGGGAACTTCAAAATTGGTGTAGCGACCGTTTGTAACTGCTACATCAGTGACACAATTTATTCCCACCCTACATCTTTTCATCAAATGAGTTAAGCGAGATGGTTTTGTAGCCGTCGCGAAACAAGTGACAAAATGAAAA
>JAIFHD010020029.1:0-35967 GCA_019721455.1 Psilocybe mexicana
CACCTTCAGTCAAAAAAAAAAAAAAAAAAAAAAAAAAAAAAAACAGCCTTGTGCTGTTCAACGAGTCACGGGGATGTCGGGGTTCTCGGGCATCAACTTTGTACAACTCTGACTCAAGTCAACTTCAATTTGAAGCTTGAAATTGAAATTTCACCACGTCGCAGCCACTGTTACTCGTACTTCGTCAGGTCGTTTCAACTGTTCTCTGGTTGGTTTACGGAGAGAACACGAGGTAAAATGTAGGTATGCAGATATGCAAGAGACAGAGGAAGATCCCCATGTCTGAACTTGATGAAATTATTGTGCCATATTCTCTGTTCTGTCACCTCGTACTAAACACAGCCTTCCGTCCGACTTGAGGGCCAGGAAGATAGATCGTACCCTGGGTGGTACTAGGCGCACGAATTCACGAGATAAAAACAGAACCCGCTAGCTGTCGTCTGACTGCAGAAAAGATACGAGATGTCTCCGTCGTTTCGATGCCGAGGTACAACAGCTCAGGTTACCTCATTTCGTGCTTATTAGACTACATGTGGGCCACGGAGGTTCGGGAAATTATAGAGGCGAGTCCAGAAATGCTCCACTGTATTTCCTTCGAATTTGTACACATTTTAACTACATATATGATCGGGATAAGTTATACAAGGCTGAGAGCAGAGGCTCATTGTAATGTTGGACATACGCGAAGAGGTTACTGGGGATCGAAAATTCATGATCAGAGCCATAAAAATCCGGTCGAGTTGTTAACAGAGTCATTTGATGCGACCACTTTCAGCGACTTGCCGCCATTGATCCGCTCAAAGACCTTGACTCCGCCACCCCTTGCGCCTCCGGCGATCACGTACTTGTCATCCACTCCACCGAAGACCAGCCCACGAAGATGCTTGAGCCCGCTTCTGATCTCAGCGACGAGCTCGAGGGTATCGGGGTTCTCGATGGAAAATATAGAGATGATGTCACCTTCGGGCGACGGATCATTGCGATTGGAGATGTACAGATAGGGGGTCGGGTACGAGGCGTTGGGAGTTGGGATGAGGATCTCAGCGCCGAGCATCTCGTTTGGTGTTGGTGGAGGGTTTGACATGGTGGGTGTCGAAACGACGAACTTGGGGAAAGCGGGCAGTGGGGGGATTCGATGACGGACGACTTTATTTGTCAATTCAAGGATCGTGAATGCTTCACCCTCTGTTCACTCAGATCAGTGGGCTAGTCAAGATCAGATATGTATAGATCGCGCGTACTGTAGAAAGCGATATGGCGTGGGCCTCCTCCAGCTTCAATCCCGATGTGACCTGCCTGTTTCCAAGTTCCGTCGGCGGCTTTCTTGAGGCGACGAACGCAGTCGGCACCCAGGTCAGGGACAAAGAGCTCTTGATATTCATCGTGTATCACGACCTGGTGAGGATGGGATCCTTCCTGTCGCGACTTGTTTGGACCAACACCGCTCAGCTGAACCGGGGCGTGGGTGGCGGCGGCCGGCGTCGAATCCTTGAAGGTAGGAAGGACACCTATGGTGCCCGAGGAGTACTATCGCGATCAAAGTTTTACGATGGGTCTCATTGATAAAGGGTTGGACGACGTACATTGGCAACGAAAATTTCATCTTTGGCCGCGAAAAGACAGCAAGGATCTTGCCCACCACTGGGTAACTCCCCGAGTTTCGTCAATTTTCCGGTATCGTCGTGAGCCAAGGCAACAATCTTTCCCTCAGATTGTTCGAGGCCGGTCCACACGACTGAAGGGTGATGGGGACTGGATGTGATCCAGGATGGATGGTGGCCTACAGTCAAGCTGGAAGACACATCCAAAGTGCCAGCTTCAGGATCGAACGCGAGGGTCACTATTTCGTTGCTGTACGAGCCGACGAGGATGTGGTGGACCATTGTGGATGACGCGTTTGAAGATAATCAAAATCGCCAGCTTGGAACCCTTCTTTTATATGATCTTTCAAACCAAGTCCGATATTTCGCCGTTTCCGCCCAGTGGTGCGACTAAAAATTGAAACTGGGATAGCTGACGACATATCAGCGCTACCGAATCCCACAGGCGGTGGTATATCTTGAAGAAAGACGGACATGGAGCGAAAGGAAAGGAATAAAGAACAAATGTAGTGAGCATCTGTGACCGAGTTTTCTCCTGTCTAATCACGTGATACCACAAAGAAACGGAGATAAAGGAGAGATACACCGCGTCGTTGACATTAGAAGCATTATGTTTGAGCATTTCCTCGACTTTCAAAGTCGTATAAATGCAACTTAGATGAGGCCGGAGTTTCTCCAGCCTGTAGACACGGAGTGGCCAAGAAGGGATCATGATTTTGTTTGGATTTTGTTCGAATGTAGTACAATCGCTATCTCAAACCTTTCTTCAACGTTTCTTGATCTTCAAAACATTCCAGTATGTATTAACTATGGGCCAATCACTCGTGTTAGCTTCGTTATATCCGGTCGGCGTGTCGTTAGTTGAAGATAACGGAACGCAGACTGCACACCCGAACCAAAGATGAAGAAATAACACAAGCTTGGCCTTTTCCTAGGACAATGTAGACGCGCAGAACTCGGAGAATCATCTCTGTTAGTTGAACATCTTCCTCCAAAAAATATGGATATCAATATTGCCTGCGCGTTTTGTGCTTGTTCCCAATTCAACGCTACACCTTGAACGACCTATCTCGGAGAAAGCTATTTTTAGCTCATCTGTGCGAGCCATGGTGGCGAATTCGAAATACTGTACCTGTGGGCCAGTGAGGTCATGGATAATATTGGTTTGATGTTCTGGTAGCTGATGCTGTGAATTCCCAAATCCTAAGTATGTAGAAACCTTTTTTTTTGTGAAGGAGTATTGATCATTTCCCCGAAGATCTTGGAGGGTTCGTCCAAATCGACGGTAGCAATCATGGCGAGGTGGAGTCGAAGCTGCGAAGATCTATCTGGAGTGTTCGAGATTCAACCAATGTAAAAGACACATGCAGTGTAAAAGTTGTGGTGGATAGACGTCGCTGATACTTGAAGGGGAAAGGATTATTCTTCAATTCGGCGCGAAGAGAAATACTCCAAATTTATTTCACGAACGGGTGGTTAATGATCGTTTCCATGCCATACAAGCCCCTTCATCAGCCGTCGGCCAGTTCGAATGACCTTTGCACTTTTCACTTCCCCGTCTCCCCCAAAATCAGCACCAACATCGACCAATCCACCTGGATGTCGGATTCTGACCAAATCCACCTCCTTGCCCACGGCCCTCGCACTCGCAGCGCGATGGACAATCTCCCAAGCAATCGTGCCTTCAATCTTGGAAGCCACGCCTACACAAAGCCCCACCGTCATAGGAATCGCCTTGTGAAGCACACCCATTGACAGAGCGTGAACGACAATGTCGACTTCCTGCGAAGTGTCATCGGAGGTGTGTGGTGTACGGAGGATGGCTATTTTGGGTTGTGCCTGGGCAGAGGGATCGAGTCCCATAGCCTTCGCGCCTTGTTGGCGTATGGCTTCGAGAACCGGGCCAACTTGTTCAGTAGCCGCAGGTTTCCCGTGGATGTAATCTTCCAAAGGCAAGAAACCGTTCAGTTCGGCGTAGTCGACGAAAACGGTTGGGTTCGTGGCATCAACGAGGGACGCGCTGACGTCGATGGTGGATTTGTTCGTGTCAGTGGAAATTGGGAGTATGGTCTTGGGGGACCCAGTGGGCAGAAGCTTTCCAGTACGCGCCCCTCCCGGGTTGACGAAATCGAGGACGATTGTGGATGCTTTACCAGACACACCGGCGATGCTAGTTTGTGGGAGATCGAGAAGAGGAAAACCGGCTTCAGATACAGGGAAGGTGGTGTCAATGATCTTCTGCGTGTTGGTGTTGAAAGACCTGACCGTCGTCAATCCATTGTTCTGAGGGGGACGGCAAATCCCTTCCTCAATCGCATAGACACCAATCATACTCGATAGATTACCGCAATTTCCAGAGTAGTCGATGCTCGTGTCCCGGATCCCAACTTGGACGAATGTATATTCGACGTCGATCCCCTGAGCTTTCTGGTCCTCGGTCGGAGATGCGATCACCATGATTTTAGAGAGACTGGACACACCACCCCCCATCCCATTCAGCTGCCTCCCGTATTCGGCGTCAGGAGAACCCATGATGCCCAGGAATATCGCATTCCATTCTGCACGATCTGAAGGAAGCGTGGCTTTGTTCAGGAAGATTCCTTTGGATGTGCCCCCTCGGAGGAACGTGGCGGGAAGAGGGTCTATGACTTTTGTTGTGGATGCCGTGCTGTAAGTCATGTTTGGCAAGAGTCTGCGAGCAGCTCGCGTCGCTACACCGAGTAGTGACATACAGATGTCGCGAATTAGATTAGGATCCTACACAACGCCAAACTTGGTTGGCTTGAGTGGGGTCCGTAATTTACCGTACAGGGGTAAAACCGAAGAGAATGCTTCATGTCCCGACCCAGATGGGACACAGAGTCTGGATTGAGAATCAGAGAAGTTATGAAAGAGTTTGACGACCTTACCAGCAGCCTCCAGCGACCGAAAACTTGAAGTCAAGGATGTCAAGACTCAAGAGGTGGGCCGTGGGGTCAAGAGTTGTCAGAAAGAAATCACAAGGTCCCCGAACACTCGAACTATTTGCAGAATTTCACAAAACTTCATGAATGTACGTCCACACAACACCTTTCAACGCTTTTCGATTTCAGCATCGATCTTATTCGACGTTATCCAGACGAGGTTGGATGGGGAATGGGGTTAAGACGTATAGGTATCAACAGGTATCAACTCACACAGACTCACACCGTACTTAATTTTCATGCAGGAAAACCAATTCACGTCTTTTGGAATCTCCCACCGACCTTTTGCGGTCTGTCGGGCTTGAATCTGTTCTGTTCTGATGGCATTTGGGCACCTTGTGAAAAGCCTAGCAACCCCTCCGATGACAGCCATCGAATATCGCGTGATATGGGCATAGGTGATGATAACCATGAGTTTGCCAGACCTCCACCTGTCTTCTGCATCAGACAGTATCTCGGACTGCACTGAAAGGCGGAACTACGAGCGCGACATGGTCCCTCAATATTCAATCTTCAAGCTTTGACTTGAAGTTATTGATCCTGAAATGCCCACTATTTCACTACGTATCAATGCTTATTCTCTCCTTGTTCTCTAATCTTCATGTGCAAACGATCCGGGATCATTTGCGTTTCCAGGGGATGTCGCAGGCTGAAGACCTGCCTCTGCATCCGGGAAAGTATAAAAGGACGACGTCATGAATGAGGTGGACTCCTCATTCCCTTTCTCTGCTCTCCCTTCTCAGCCTGGGGCTGTTTTTTGCAGTTTCAAATTCATTTCATTCCTGAGGAACCCCTTCTTGAAAATTTCTTCCCACTATGCAATTCCCAGCCCTCCTTGTCGCTCTTTTTGCTCTATTCACAGCAGCTCTCGCAGCCCCTGTCGTTGACCGTCGCGCCAACGCCCCCGTTTTCGCGAAACAGACATACAATCAGCTCTCCATCTCCGGCGGCAAAGCCGGGAACGCACAAGCACAGGCACTCGCCAAATTTTCAGCGCTCAACTTGAACGACGCGAAGAACGTGGCGAAAGCGGATATCAAGTTCTTGAACAGCGTCAATCATATCGCCAACCTTGCGGAAACTCAGGCTTTCAACCCGGCCATAGCTGCTGCCAATGGAGCCGCTAAGGTTGCTCTTCAAGTAAGTTTTGATATTCTCCTCGTCGAACCTCTTCTTGTTGAATGTTGACTGGTTTGAATAGAATGGCAAGATCCAGAACAAAGTTCTCAAACTGACTGCGACGATCTTGCAGCTGAAGGTCCAGGCTGCACAGGGACAAAATGTTGCTTCCCAGCTGGTTGCTGAGCAAAAGAAATTGGATAACAACATCGCTCTCGATAAAGCAGCTGCTGGACAGGCAGCCACGAAGTTGGCTTTCACAGCTTCCACATGATGCTCATGAATGAGGATTTAGTTTGTCGGACCTGAGATGAAGGGAACCTAATAGCTCGGATTCCAGAAAGTCACTGACATATTGGGATGGGTTGGAGAATGTTCTCTTTCATAGTACCTTGATCTTGGGGCTTTACTTGAACTTAGGATATGCATTGAATTTTGAACGCACTCCATTTTATAAAGCAAAGCTTGTTGAGTTGGTGTGACAGGGGTCCCTGTGATCGAAGCACCAGGCACATGAATATTTTTCTAAATTTGGCCCAGTTTGGCGCATGCCTGGAATCGTTTGAACCAATGAACCCCTTTGCGTTCCTTTTACTTACTTACCATCCATTGGCATTCTTGGCTGAATGTTCAATGACTTATTACCCCACAAAGGCTTAAGGACACTTCTCTGATATTTATACTTGCCTCCTCCACGAAACGGACTCCAATCTATCACTATATCCAAGGTCAGCGTGAATGTTCGAATATTTTACCCAACCTTGATCCGAGTACTCAGTTGACAGCTAATCTGAAAGTTTGGTAGCTTGCTGCGTACCACAACATTCTTTCATTTTTCTATCCTTTTGGACGCCACTCGTTTCGTTCAAGGGAGCTGGTTTGGTCGAGGAAGCAGCACCCTACATGTCGCCCTATCCAGCAGCAGCAGCAGGTTCGGCCTCGTCTGTAGCTCCGACCGCTACTGCTACTTCCAAACCCCTGGATCCATCACCCAAGAATGACCACCGTCTTTTAGTTGTAGGGGTTGTTCTGGGAATAGTTGGGGCTTTCCTCATTGGATACATTATTTGGATAACCCTTCGCCTCAAACGACGTCAGGAGAATGGGGAGGATGCTGGGCCTTATCAGGGAACCCAGATTCATAGTGAACACGCTGCCACCCACATCACACCTTTCGCTCCTCCCGGTGTCCATATGTCAAGCAATTCTCCACGATATAGTGCGTTCTTTATCCACAACAATCTTCGTGTTTGACTCTAACCACCCTCCAGAACATAATCCTGGGGAAGACATGCGCATCGCGTTCCGGAGGCCAGATGGAGCCTGGCATTTCGCTGATTCACGTACACCTTTCACTCCAATAGGAGTTAATGAAATCGACGTCGTCCCCTCACCCATCTCCTCCGCGACAAGCCTAATTTCCTTCAATTCGCGATTCCCCCCAACGCCCACTGCAACCAGGGCTCGTGATCGCCACTTTAATCCCCATATAACCACTCAGAATCCCACAATTCCTCCAGCGGTTTACCACCGTGAACCTTGTAGTGAACATTACGATGATCATCGGCCACCAGGGTGATTTTTTTACTTTGGTTTTTTTCTTCTTCACGGACATGGACTTTTTTTTCTTTTGGTTTTTCGTTCGCATTTTATTCGTCTACAAGCACATGCAGGAACAGTGTATTATTTTCACCTACATACTTCATTTTTGGGTCTCTGCAATTCATCTCTGGCATCTTCCATAAATTTTCTAATTTACATGTATTCTATCGCAACGCTGCAATTATGATGCCAAGTCACATTCAAGTTATTCAGCCTTCGACATCCCCGATACTGTCTGATGCAGAAGACAGGTAGAGGTCTGGCAAAGTCATCATTACCACCCATGTTACGCGAAGTCAGAGGGCTGTCATCGGAGGGGTTGCCAGGCTTTTCACAAGGTGCCCAATGCCATCAGAATAGAACAGCCTGAGATTCAAGCCCAACAGACCGCAAAGCGTCGGTGGCAGATTCCAAAAGACGTGAATTGGTTTTCCTGCATGAAAAAAGGTATTTATGTCAAAATATACCAGTATTCGATCTGAAGAAGCCTTGCCTACACCTTTCCATCTTGTTTTCGAGTTCAGTGGGCAAAATTTCCGACAGAGTTCAGCGTGAGAGCCGCTGTGCGGAATGTCGCACCGCCGGAACTTTCTACTTTTTCGAGCGCTGGAGTCATTCTCCTTTCCCAAATTTCTTTCAGATCTCCGTCAAAGTGCCTCGTAACAATACCTTTGCGAAGCTCAAGAAAGAGCCGGCTGCGGCTGCGATGAGCAAATCTGAAATCCAGTCCTGGATATCCACATCGACCCAGGCGACCGAAAATGGCGACGAGTCAACGGAGATCTGGCAGCGAGATCGTGTGCTAAATGACTGGTCGCGTTCGTTGGAATACGCGCAAAATCATCTGTTAACGGCAAAGACGAAATCGAGGATCGTGTTTTTGCAAGATGAGATTTTATCGCTCGCGAAGCATGCAGGTGCGCTTTTTGTTATGCTGGCCTCTACTCTCGCTCATGGTGTATTTCAGATCTATCACTATCACAGATATTAGATGTTTTCAAACTACTGACGTTAACCTATCCCCGTTACTCGGACTCGGCCTCACGCGATGCCGTCGAAGCTGTGGCGATGGAGTTGGTACGGAGGGATGAATTGCGAGGGTCGGAGGATGGGGAGAAAGATCAAGTACGGTTCGGTGTTGCAGAGCAGATTCTAGGATGGTTCTCGAACGAGGTTGGAAAATTGGCGAAGAAAGGCAACTCAGAGTGCGTCTGTTCAGTCAAGGACTGGAAAAATATGTTCATCATCTCCTACAGCTCTGTGGCAGTTTCAGATTTGTTCGTGCTGCTAAGTTGGTCCTGTGGCCTGTACGCGATGTGCGTCAAACATAATCCCCATTTTACGGCATCCCAATCATGGCGCGTTCTGGCTGGATCGATGGGCCTCCTCCTCGACATGGTGACAGAATCCTCACAAGCGAAACCATCAGTTAAAAAAGGTGCCCTCGTACGAGTGCGACGAGCACTCCGATCAGCAGGTGCCAAGGTCCCCGAATTCATTGCCGCGATTCTGGCCATCTCAAAAGCCAGCCAGACGCCTACAAGAATGGTCACGATACTCGGAGTGGCAGTCAGTGTGTTGATTCGGCTGAAAAACGTGCCAGAGGAACCTGTCCAACGACTTCCCGTCGAGCTGAAGAACGAAATCGTTGAGCTCTATTGCAGCGTTATACTCATGGCGAAGGTTTCGTTGCCAGAGCATACAATTGTGCGTAATAACATTCCTTTCCCCTAAATCAACCTAAATTTTTGGTTAGACCGCCCTCAACGACCTCTTGTCAACATTTGTCACGCCTGAGGACTTTTCGAAAACTATTCTCCCCGCAATAGAAAAATCACTGCTCCGCTCTCCAGAACACTCCCTTCCAGGTACGCGTTTTTGTCCTTGGCTGAATGTCGTTGTGTTCATTTATTATAGCTGTCGCTCAATTCTTCAGTGCCTACCAACATCCTGTCCCCATTGATTCCTTCCAACGCCTCCTGGGACAAATCATCAGCAGTGCCAAATCCATCAATCCCGTTGTCCGCGCGAACTCCATCAATCTTTTCAAAGCCTTACTGGAACGAAATGACCCATCCGATCCCACCAATCTAGCCCGTGTAGCGGTGCCGGATATCGTTGCTCTCCCAAAAACCGGAAAATCAGCGGGTCCTGACCATCGAATTGCATTGTACACTATGCTTTCTAGCCTCTCTCCCGCACAAGATGTTTCTTCCGCTCTGGTACAAGCCGCCATGGTCCTCATTCCGAAGGAAGCACATGAAGGAGCGGTTGTGGTACTCGCAGGAGCGTTACCTCAACACATCCTTTTCTTGCTCCATGAAAATGCACTGGCCAGCGACACGATCCAATTTATTGCAAAGGAGATGACAAACACCAAAGTAGCCGTCCGAAAAGCCTTTGTCGGCTTGGCCGGATCGATCTTCCTGTCAGAGACAAACATTGTTGAGACCGAGAAAGGCGCTGCGATCGCGAAAGCTCTGCTCCCGTCCTTCGAAGCTTGCTTGAAAACCGTCAGTGGAAATCCTTTGAACTCGCCTGGTGGGCCATACGAAGGTTATGTTGCTTTGGCTGTCCTGCTAGGAACTTTCTCGCAGTCGAAACAGTTTGGTCGGTGTGATTTGCCATGGTTGAAATGTGGATCGGTATGCTGATTTTTCGGTGCAGCTGCAGCCATCTCTCAAAATCCTACTGTTACTGCCATTACTAGCAATGGTCCCAAACAATCGTTCCTATTGTGGGATAAAGTCTACCAAAAAGTCACAGATGAAGAAGAAGAGCGATGGCTCTTGAAGGCTTGCGATTCAGCTCTTCAATACTTTGCAACAGAGCTCAACAAAAACGATCACCTTCGGTATGTTTAAAAAATACAATCTAAACGGTCTTGTATTCTTACAAAAGAGTAGAACGCAACTTGGGCTGGTGTACCTTCATCTTGGAGTAGAGAGTCAACACCCCCAAATCCGGAAGTCCGTCAATAGTTCCTTGGTTGAAGCCACAGTTCGTTCGCCCAAATTGATTGATCGGGTTATTCGAGACGCTTTCTCGACTTTCCTTGCACGCGGCCCTCCCAAGGTTGCCCCCGCCAAAGCCGATGAGCAAGTTCAACCGTGGAATAAACAATCTCGGTTATCGACGCTTTTACTGAGCACCGTATCGTTTGCGGAGGATCTTGACGAGGAAGTTAAGGAAAATATCGTCTTGGGACGCATAGTCCTATCACATCATGAACTCGTATGTGAGTGTATGACGTTTTCTATCCGGAATTTTAATCGATAGGCTGGATGTCTAGGCGGATCCGATAGACAAACATGGGTCGATCTCTGTCAGAAGGCTAGTGTTGATCCTCGTCAAATCGTGGATAAACACCTTGATAGGATAATGGAATTGCTGTTGGATGCCACGACTGCTCCTTCAGAGGTATTTTTCTTCTTCATATAAAAATAAATATCGATCCTCAAAAGAGCTTTTAGACTGGTTTCCCTCAATCAGCTCATGCAGCCGTTACTACTCTGACTTTCATTTCCCCTGATCTGGTCCTTGCTCGCGTAGTTGACCAGCTCAAAGAAGACCTTAATCCCGAAACTCTGAACGCATTGTCGGACGATGATCTCGCAATCTGGGCCACACCAGAAGGGACAACCTTTGTCGATGGTCAGCCATACATCCCTTCTGGGTATTACTTGGATCTAAGTGTTTTTCAGTTTTATCATCGACACAGGCAGAAGTCCGGCCTAACAAAGGCAAAGATTACGAAATCGCCAAATGGGAGGAAGAGATTCGAAAATCGCTTGCTTCCAAGAAAGCTACACCTGTCACACTCACAAAACAACAGCAAGCTCTTGTTACAGCCCAACTCGAGAAAGAGGCTAAAATAAGACAGCATGTGCATGCTGTTCAGACTAAACTTATCCGTGGACTGCATTTTGTCCGGAGTCTTGTGGCTGCACGAGTCGAGGAATTCCAGGCGTATATGTCTGCCATCGTGGCGTTGTTGTTGAATGGTGCTCTTGGCCGAGGTTCGTTCCTCGCAGGACCGACAGCTTTCGAAACGTATTTGGTCTGCATCAGCTTTTTTTTATGCCGTGTCTTCTTTTTCTGACTTTAACAGGACCTTGCTAAAAGCACAAGCGACCGCCTTGATACAATTGGCAAATGGATTGGCATTGCGACGCTTAGATGCTTGCAGATTGGATCTGTACCCGAAGAACTCCAAGCGGAACCACTTCATAGTGAATCTTTTCTTTTTTTATTGGTGTTTTGTCAAGCCTGATTAACATAATCCGTAGAACTTGTGATTCGTGTTCTTTACCGCCTACGCTTTTTATCCGAGGTGTCGCCGTTCGACGCTGCGACATTTTCATACACCTTCCCGTTGTTGAGCCAGATTTTGATTGGCGGAGGGATCCCTGGCAAAAAAGAGGACAACGATGAGGAGGAGGAAGAGGATGATCCGCTTGAGCAGGTTGCTCTCGCGTTGGAGATCATCAAATTCCATTGCGGTGAATGTATGTTTTGTCTGTCAACTTTTCCAAGGAAATATGTTAAAGGCTCATGTATTTCCCGTAGTTTCGAGCACTGCTTTCCCTCGACTAAAAACCATCGAAAACCTCATCCACGTTATCCGCCAGCAACCCAACCTAGGAAAAGAGGCCTCATCCTCTCTTATCGAGCTCGGAGGTGCGATAAGCGAAACAGCGACCCCTGAGGAAATCGCTGTTCTTTTGCGCGGTACACTTTCTCAAGAATCCTATGTCCGGACTTCATGCCTTCAGGCCCTACAAGTATGTTTTCTCTCTTTTGATTTCTTGTAGGGATCTTAACTCAAGTCAATCCTAAGCCATTCGATTTGACCGAAATGGATTGGTCACCTGAACTATGGATTGCATGCCATGATGACGATGAACAAAACGCCAGGTTGGCCAGGCATGCTTGGGATGATAACGGACTCGATGTTCCAGAGGGCTTCCTTGACAGTTTGGTGGATTATCTTGGTCCGTGCACTTTTTTTCAAAGCTCGCAAATATTGATCAATCAACATGTTCAGGTCATGACAATGCATATGTCCGATCGAGTGCAGCGGCTGCCATTGCAGAAGCTGTTGAATTATGGCCACAAACAATTTCGAGAACAGTCTCTACGTTGAAGGATTACTACCGCGAAAAGGTGGGTCTCTCTCAATCAGTATGGGCGCTGCCTGTAGTAATTTTGTCTCTAGGCCAAAGTCCTTGCCCCTGAATTTGATCAATATGTACGTTTTATTTTCTCTGAGGCTGAAATTTCGACTGATTGTCCATTAGGGCATGGTGATTGCTCAAAGTCTCGATCGTTCAGATCCATGGCCAGCCCGACTTGCTACAGCACAGACATTCAGGCTCCTCGCCCCCTCTTTTGTTGAAGATGAGCTCGAGCCTTTCGTGAAGTTCCTGATCCAAGACCAAGCCCTTGGTGATCGTGCGGCCGATGTTCGTCGAGGGATGTTATCAGCTGGCACCCGTGTCATTGATCTACATGGTGCAACTCGTCTGGCTCCTTTGATCAAAATCTTCGAGGACCACTTGAGTAATACAACAGCTTCGTCCGAAGTCGACGATTTCATCCAGGAAGCTGTGGTCATCCTACTTGGTCGCGTGGCTAGGCATTTGGACGCTTCCGACGCCAGAATACCGCAAATTGTCGACAGACTTGTCGAGGCCCTCAAAACACCGTCGGAGCAAGTTCAAATCGCCGTTTCAGAATGTTTGTCACCCCTTGTCACCCTGATGCGACCCCGACTACCAGCCTTGGTGGACACACTATTCAATGACCTGTTTGGTGCTCCGAAGTACGCCACTCGCCGAGGAGCAGCTTATGGGCTCGCTGGTGTGGTCAAAGGCACGGGTATTGGCGGTATGAAAGAGTTCAACGTTATCGCGAGACTGAAAGCTGCCGCCGAAGATAAAAAGAAATTCGAACCCCGCCAAGGCGTTATGTTCGCTTTCGAAACCTTGTCGAACACATTAGGCCGGCTTTTCGAACCATATATCACTTATGTTCTTCCGTTGTTGCTGACCTCGTTTGGCGATTCAACGGCGGACGTCCGAGAAGCGGCTCAAGATGCTTCAAGAGTTATCATGGGCAATCTGTCTGGTTATGGTGTCAAACTCATTCTACCGACACTTTTGGAAGGACTCGACGAGAAACAATGGCGATCCAAGAAAGGATCCATCGAATTGTTGGGCATGATGGCTTATTGCTCTCCTCGCCAGTTGTCGATATCATTACCGATTGTTATCCCCCGACTTACAGGCGTCCTCACGGATTCTCATGCCCAAGTTCGTACCTCTGCAAACAAGAGTTTGAAACAATTCGGAGAAGTTATCAGCAATCCCGAAATCCAATCGCTCGTTCCAGTTCTACTGAAAGCACTTGTCGACCCAGGCAAAACACCCAATGCTTTGTCGGCGTTGCTCAAAATGTCGTTTATGCATTACATTGACCATTCTTCCCTGGCTTTGGTAAGATTTTTGTTTTGCCTCACATAGACCATTTATCTAAGCACCCCCTTGAACAAATAGGTTGTTCCCATCCTCGAAAGAGGATTGAGAGAGCGTGGCGCCGACACCAAGAAGAAAGCTGCACAAATCGTCGGAAATCTTGCGTCTCTTACTGATGCCAAAGACTTTGTGCCATATCTAGACGAACTTCTTCCAATGGTGCATATGGTCCTTGTGGATCCTGTACCAGAAGCCCGTGCGACGGCTGCGAAAGCACTTGGAACATTGGTCGAACGACTAGGAGAGATACACTTCCCCGATTTGGTCCCTGGATTGTTAAGAACATTGAAGACGGATTCGTCGGGTGTCGACCGACAAGGTGCTGCTCAAGGTCTCAGTGAAGTTCTATCAGGCCTCGGTATGGAACGATTGGAGGGTTTGCTTCCGGACATCATTGCCAATGCAAGGTCTCCCAGACCCACTGTCCGCGAAGGATTTATGTCTCTACTTGTCTACTTGCCCGCCACCTTTGGAAGTCGCTTCCAGCCCCATCTTCCCAAAATCATTGCTCCCATTCTCGGCGGTCTCGCGGATACAGAAGAATATGTTCGTGAAGCTGCAATGCGTGCCGGCAGAATGGTTGTCAACAACTATTCGACTAAAGCCATTGACCTATTGCTGCCAGAACTTGAAAGTGGGATGTTCGACCCTGGATGGCGTATTCGTGTATGTTTTCGTTTGTTCTTCTTTTTCGAAGCAAGATAACTGATCGACTTATAGCAATCTTCGATTACCCTTGTTGGAGAACTTTTGTTCAAGGTATCTGGTATCTCGGCCAAAGCTGCCGAGCTTGACGAAGATGAGGGTGCTGCTGAGGCAAATATTGCAGAGTCTTCGCGTCGTGCTCTCTTGGAAGTTCTTGGTGCCGAACGCAGAGACAGAATCCTTGCGGCTCTATATCTTGTTCGCCAAGATGGAGTGGTTGTAGTCAGACAATCATCTATGCAGATCTGGAAGGCTCTTGTTCACAATACCCCCAGGACAGGTAACACCGTTTTTTTTTTTTTCTCAAGACTTGACTCATACATTCTCCTATAGTGAGAGAACTTCTGCCGGAACTTCTCACCCAAATTATCTCCCTCATTTCATCTGAAGAATTTGAACAACAAGAGGTGAGACTCCCCCCATTTAAAATTTTGTCGTGCTAATTTTCCATCAGACCGCTGGCCGAACTGTCGCAGAAGTGTGCCGCAAGTTTGGGGAGAGGATATTGGGAGAGATGATGCCAATCCTTAAAAGCAAATCAACGTCACCAGACTCCCGAACTCGTGAAGGTGTTTCTCTCGTCGTCAGTCAGATCATGTAAGCGGAGACCTGTCTTATCCATGACTGCTTTGATGAACCTTTTTGTTTTTCACAGGCAAAATTCCACAGAGACCCAAAGAGAAGATCATGAAGATGACATCATCTCTATCGTTCGTGCCGCTCTCGTCGACGACGAAGCCAACGTCCGCACAGCGGGTGCCCAGGCATTCGATGTGCTACAAGAACAGCTCGGCACTAAGGCTATCGATCAGACCATTCCTACCCTCCTGGAAGCTCTTCGTCAACCTGGAAAGAGCTCTGGAACTGCACTGCAGGCTCTCAAGGAGGTTATGAATGTCTGTTCTATTTATTTTTCTTTTTTTAAAATAAATCTCAATTGACCCTTTCATTTTAGGTCCGCGCAACCACTGTTTTCCCAGTCTTGATACCCACCCTGACGGCTATCCCGATGACCGTTTTCAATGCCCGTGCTCTTGCTTCACTTGTCACTGTCGCAGGGAATGCGCTCAGCAGGCGTCTGACTGTCATCCTCAACGCTCTTGTTAAAGTCTCCGAGGACGACATTGAGGAAGACCTTCGCGAAGCCGTCGAGGAGGCTGTTGAAGCGCTCTTTGGTTCGGTGAATGATGCGGAAGGTTTAAACACTGTCATGATGTTGTTAATTGGATGGTACGTCAATCGCTCAAATCCAAGAGCACCTTTTTGATCCAATCACTCTTAGGGCCAAAAACGACTCTCCAAGGCGCAGAGTCAGCGCCTGCGAACTGTTCACAGTCTTCTGTGCAGCTTCAGAGTTGGATTCTTCATTGTACAGGATTGATTGGGTTCGTCAGCTGGTATCGCTTCTTGACGATCCTCAGGTGGCCGTTCATACTGCCGCCTGGAATGCCTTCGATTCTTTCGTCAAATCTGTCCCTAAAGATGAACTGGAGCCGTTGGTGGTGCCATTGCGCCGAACAATTGAATCTACTGGTGCCCCAGGACGGACTGTTCCAGGATTCGACCTGCCCAAGGGCATCGCACCAACGGTGCCGATAATCATCGCTGGCCTGACCACAGGAAGTAATGAACAGAGAGAGCAGGCCGCCTATGCCATCGGCGACCTGGTGGAACGAACAGACGAGAATTCCATGAAACCCTTCGTTGTTCCATTCACTGGACCTCTCATTAGGGTGGCTACTCAAGCGATGACTTATCCCCCTGGAGTCAAGATTGCAATTCTCAGCGCATTAACGTCTATGCTGGAACGGATTCCAACTTTCGTCAAGCCCTTCTTCCCTCAGTTGCAGAGAACGTTCGTCAAGAGTACCAGCGATGCTGCGAGTGCCGCTGTTCGCTCGAAGGCCGCCGAGGCGCTGGGTGTTTTGATGAAGAACCAACCAAGAGTAGACCCCGTTATCACAGAACTAGTTGCAGGTGCGAAAGGAAACGAAGACTCGATTTCGACAAGTTTCATCTGGGCGTTGTCACACGTTATGCAAAGTGCATCACAGAATGTTGGAGATAAGGCTCGCGAGACTTGTGTTGAGCTTGTGTCTGATGCTTTCCGGGAGTCACATAGTGGTGCGTTTTTGTGTTTTTCCCCCTTCTTTCTTTGATCAAAGCTGAATTGATGTGATACAGAACATTATTGCGAGGCCGTTGGGGCCCTGGTCAGTTCTCTTTCTGATAAACCAGAAGTCCTGAGGCCGATTGTGGAGTAAGTATCCCTGTCATTGATGACCTTCGAATTTTCTGTTAACATCATAAAAAGGGGCAATCTTGTTGTCGGGACACCTCCCTCAGTCATTTCATCACATGTCATCCTCGCTGTTCTCAGCCCTGATGAAGATTCCGAACAAGCCGATGGCCCCAATCTCTTCCAAAAGTTGAATCTTATGCGCAAGGTTGCTCAGAAGACACTGGAAAGCGCTGCGCATGAGAAACCATTCATTGCTCGCCCTGCACGCGAGGCCAGGGATCTGATCAGGCAACTGGACGACGACAGTTTGGTGGGCCTCTTCTAGAATGTCAAAATCTTCTTTGTCAAATACCACACTTCTATAATTCTAACACCACAAATACAATTCCTCTCTTGCATTTGCTTGTCTTTCGGAACGATCATGATGTTTAGTTCAAGAATTCGCAAATCATTAGTAACCCGTGGCCTCTTAATTAGAATTTTTCTCAGACGGAAACCACTGTAGCATGTGCATTGTCTCTTTTGACTCTCATCTCTTAGAAGTCGTCTGCTCAAAAAAGTATTAATGCTGTATAATCTGTTTGTCCGCCTCGTAGCTTTCGCAAAAATGTCTCACGCGTCCTTTCTTTCCTTACCACCATGTCTAAACGGTTGGCCTTCTGACCAAGTGTCTATTTACCGATGTCAGGAACCAGACACTCCATCGGATGGCTTAAATACCACGATGAACAAGCTCTCATGAAAGACTGTGATTATACACAGTCCATATTCTTTCTCTCAGCAGCCCGTTGAACAAAGCACGATGTCGATGCGAGCCGTTGTCTACGATAAACCCTTCCAAGTCACAGTTCGGGAGGTCGACAAACCGACTATAATGCACCCAGATGATGTCATTGTCAAAGGTATGTACTATTCCGTTCTATAACTAGGGTGACTTGCGGCTAACATATCTATACCTCGATAGTGACAACTACATGTATCTGTGGAAGGTATTTATCTGGTCATTGCGACCAGTCTGAGTCAATGATACTGAAAATAGTCTCCAGCGACCTCCACATGTATGAAGGACGTACCGCTGCACAATCTGGTATCGTCTTTGGCCATGAAAAGTACGCTATTTTTCACCGGATTGGTTTCTCTGGGCTAATTTATTCTCAGTATGGGTATCGTTGATGTATGAATGGTTTAAATACGCATCTTTCAACGTAGTAGACTAACGGGATGATTGACAGGAAATCGGAACTGGAGTCACTGTGAGCTGGAAGGATTCTCGACTTTTGATCGTTGGCTCACTCACGAGGTTTTTTAGCTTCTGAAGAAAGGAGATCGCGTTGTGATGCCTTTTAATGTCGCCTGTGGACGATGCCTTAACTGCGAGGAAGGAAAATCTGCTTTTTGCACAAACGTCAACCCAGGCTTTGTATGTAACATCGAAGTTTTTATTCTCAAGAGATGTATTAACGAGTCTTGTTTTCACTAGGCTGGTGGAGCTTACGGGTAAGTATCATCACCATGACATTCCGTGTAATGACCATCGTTGACGAAAACTCTACAGATATGTTGCAATGGGACCTTATCCTGGTGGACAGGCTGTAAGGAATGGATTGAATTCGCCCTCACACAGTGTCCTGACTTTGTTCTCCGTCTCAGGAATACGTCAGGGTTCCTTTCGCTGATTTCAACGCTCTCAAACTTCCCAATGGCACGGAGCATGAAGAAGATTTTGCTCTTCTTGCTGATATTTTCCCAACGGTAAACCATGACTTACGTTCGAATACCCATAACTTTGGTTAAACTTTCTTTTCCATCAGGGATGGCATGGCGTTGAACTGTCTGTAAGCTTTACGTTTTGTTATGCCATCGTCACATACCAATGGAAATTCCAAACAGGGTTTTAAACCAGGAGAGTCGATCGTTGTTTTCGGCGCAGGACCTGTCGGTTTAATGGCGGCTTACTCTGCCGTCCTCCGTGGAGCATCAGAGGTCTATGTTGTTGATCGTGTCGCCGAGAGATTGCAGAAAGCAAAGGAAATTAATTGTATTCCTATTGATTTCAGTAAAGGCGATGCTGTCCAACAAATCTTGGACCTACGGGCAGGGAAGGAGGTTGATCGAGGAGTTGATGGTATGCCTTCTTATTTTCTTTATCATAAACCGTTTACCAATCGATGAACAGCTGTTGGGTATCAAGCTACCACGGGAGATGGAAAGACGGAACAGCCAAATGCCGTGCTTGAATCCTTGATTCGTGTTGTTCGACCTACCGGCGGATTGGGAATTCCTGGGTTGTATGTGCCGAGTGACCCTGGAGCTCCGGACTCTGCTGCTGCGAAGGGATACATCTCGTTCCCATTTGGTATGTCTAGCTGGTATTATATTTTTGATGCCAAGGCTGATCATTGACCTCAGGTAAATTATTTGAGAAAGGTTTGAGCCTTGGGACAGGACAGTGCAATGTCAAGGTATGATCCAACTTGTGCCTTGAAGGTGTACTTTCCTTTTTCCTGAGCCCTTCTTTTCTTAACTTACTAGGCGTATAACCGCTATCTGCGCGACCTGATTATTTCTGGAAAAGCGAAACCATCTTTCGTCGTTTCTCATAATCTTTCATTGGATGAAGCAGCGAATGCATATGACAAGTTTGATCGACGTGTTGATGGGTATACAAAAGTCCTTCTCCACCCTTGAAATTGGGTACCCCAGAAGTACCTGTGGCACTCCTGCCTCGTTTCAGCTCTTGCCTTCCTCTTGAATTTGGCGCGGCCTCATTGGCAACAACTTGAACTCATTGTGTACTTATTTTAAAGGTTATTTGTATGTAAACTACCAAGAAACTTTTTCATGTCGATATGTTTGTGACTATGATCATGGATGTACCAAAGATATTCATACCCTCCTCATTAAGGTCTTCACTTTTTTGTTTTCTTAGTTCTAACCAAAAGTCAGCAACTCATGATCAGTGACATGATGACATCACAGTGATCACACGGCAGTATTCACACCGGCTAAGCGGTCCGCCATCACCGAAATTTACCTTCCTGATTTGGAAGCGATTTGTATGTTCTTGGTGTGCAGCAGCCTCTTAAATTTCAACTTTAGATCTTTCGTGGGTCTGCAGACTGACCAGTGAGATCACGGTGCTGTAGTTCCGTAAGCCCTGCTGTGTCCTCTCTTCCTCAACATCAAGCCCGTGCTAACTACCCGGTAGAGGCGCATACTACGACTTGAAGGAGAAAAACACCTTCAATAACGGAAGAACATCGACAGCTGGGCGCCGATTTCGTTATTCAAGGGACCGAAACTCAAATCAAGGTTAGAACCTCCCATCATTCCAGCACAGGTTCGGATTCAGACAAACCTTTATAAAAGGACTAGAAGCGAGAACTCAATGGACGTTGACGAGCCCATGGAATTTGTGCCGCAAGTCAAGCGGTTCAAGGTGTGTGGATTGTTTCTCCTAAACGAATGGTTCACTACTCAGTTTTCGAAACAATAGCATCAATCCTACAACCAATCCTTGAAGGAGGTCCATTTGCCATCGACATTCAAACAGACCCACCTTGATCATGAAGTTGGAGTACGTTGGTTGTTTTTCGGTCAATTTTCATGAAATTCTGATCATTTCTGCAGGACAATGATTCACATTTCCATGAAGCCCTAGAACATTGGAGGCAGTTAAACCTTGCTCCTAGCTTCATTGAATTCGCCAAAAAGGCCGATGGTCTTTCTGCATCAATGCCTCTACTGTTACACAATTGGCGCGACATCTACACCTTGTGGCTGGAAGCCTTCAAGTGCGCAGACGACGAAGGCTTGAGAGCCCTTCTCGAGTGAGCTTAATCTAACTCTGTTACTTTCGCCATCTAATTCTCCTTTTCAGTTTATTACAGAAAATGGCCCACGACCTTCGCACCACATTATCACCAATATATACCTCATTATTGGAAACCCTTCTTTCGCTCCTTCCAAGAACCATTTCCGCACCTGCACTCACTGCCCTCCTGGAAACCCTTTCTTCTGTCTTTCGATACCTACTGATTCCTGCTATTGACACCAAACTAATCGACGAAACGTGGACGACATTGTGCACCATTCTACCCAAATGTCTTGGGGAGATACAGAGAGCCGTAGCTGAAGTTTGGGGAGGAGTCCTGCGGAGGATGAAATCTGGACCGCGTGAAAAGGCCGTGAAACTACTGGCTGAAAATACTGCGGCTATAGAGGATACCAGTGCTTGGGTAATTGTCTACGCCTGCAAGGTATGTCTATTCTTTACTAATTCACGGAGAAGTCGACATTCTAATCTATACCTATATGGTAGTCTGTATCCCAGACCTTGCACACATGTGCACCTTCTATATTCACCCCATTACTTTCATGCCATCTTTCATCCGCTTCGGATCCTGGCCCAACTCACACGCTTATTCGCAGGGCTCTCACTGCCCTTATCCATCACGTGAAGAATGCAGAGGAGTTCAGCCTCGTTGGTCAAATATTGCTGGATTGCCTAGCTGCTCTGCTGAAAGATTTTGATTCCACGAGTAAAAATGGCATCGAGTCCCTGAAAAGGATGCTTGAAGTCGTTGCCGTAGCCTGCGGTGTACGTTCAGGATCGAGATTGACGGGTAAACATCTCTTTTATTTTCCTTGGTTTCATCTACTGACTTTGATTTAGAACCTCAGAAAGTGGCCTTATTTTCACAACTCAACGATCTACCTATTATCCCGGAGATACATACCACACTCCTTCGTTACCTGACAGCACTCTTTCACGCCGGTGAGATGTCACTTTGGCTAGGACCGGGCTTAAAATTTTTGCAACGTTTATGGTTACTGCCGGCGACCAGCGAAGCCGCCGAACCGCAGCAAACACCTCCTTTCGCAGAATCTCAACTTTCGTTCACCCTCAAGTTCCATCTATGTCTTGCCGATTCGGGATGGGGCGGCTGGAAACTCGTCGCCACACCAGTCCTTCTGAAATCAACGATTAAACCCGAGTTAGGGTTGGTTAATAACGAACGGAGACGATTGGTCGGGTTTCTGGCTGCTTTGCAGCGAGGCAAGAAATTGGGAGCCCCTGCAGATCTTGATTTGGCCTGGAGAAGGAAAATCGAGGTTATTGTTCTCGCGCGCCTGTCCGAAGGTTTATGGAAGGAAGGGCCATCTGAGCACACGGTGAGCCCTCCTCAATTTTCTGCAAGGCTGTTCCATCTCATTAAAATGTGATATTCGTCTAGGTTGCTGAACTGGACGATATACTAACATTGCTACCTCTTTGCCCCACTCCGATAACTTCGCCTTTGATCGATATAATTAACTCGCATATCGATACTTCAGTCAGTCCCGATCATAACGATGCCTCGGATTCGGTTCGCATTCTGGGTATGTGCATGAATGCTCTTGCCAAACGGGATGTTGGCGAATGGGCGACAAAAGTGAATGTTGATGGATGGGCGAGGAAGGTGGTTGAGAAATGGACATGGTCCCATGAAGTACTTACCGGATTGGTTGCTGTTGCACAAGCAAGGTAAATTCCTTTTTTTTAAAAAAAAAAAGAAAAGAAAAGAAAAAGAAAGAAAAAACGATATTAATTAAACATTTTTCTAGCCCCACGACGAAAACCATCCCTATACCAGAAGTTTATCCGTCACTATATAATTCTCTGATCTCCCATTCGCGTCCGCTCCGACTGGCCTCTTTGCGACTCCTCGATAGCAAACTCGTCAATCCCCTTCACGACCAAGTGGAGGTACTTAAGCGATGTCTTCAAGGAGAAGAAGTTTCTTTGGATTTGCAAGGTGTCAGAGAGCGGGTTCTGAGAATCGGCCGTGTTGGACAGGTCGTTGGCGATGAGAAAGGAGCAGACCTCTGTGCGCGATGGTTGATCGCCCAACTCAAAGTCAATTTGCGACCGTTATGGTCGCCGGCTGCAGCCGCCTTGGGAACGTTGGGTCAACGATTTGGGGATTTGGTTTGGAGATTACTGTTCCAAGAGCTTCAACAGGTTACATTGGACGGTTCTCGTGGCAGCATCTCGCCGTCCGTTTCTCAGTCATCGGAGAGGGACCAAGAACCAGGGGCGGAGGGACAACGAGCTGATGAGAGTGGCTTGGATCCATGGGAAGAGGAAAGAACTTGGCGGGACCCAAGTGCGCACAAGTTGCGCAGTGTCGTTGCTGTCTGGGATGACCCAGATGGAGAGAGGAAGAGACTGCATAAAGTCAGTACACGAAGCGTGTTTTTTTGTTCGCCCGATTTCGTACTCACCTTAATTTGAATTTAGGAGCAAGCTAACGAAGACAGGTTCGACGTTCAATCATACGAGTATCAACTTCTCTCAACGTTGGGAGAGTGCTCTTCTCTGGCAGAAAAGCATAACCGAGATCTCGTTCCACACTTTTTATCCCTCAACGGGGAGAACAACGCATCAGTATCTGCCAGTGCTTTGCCGAAGACTAAACTTCTTGCATGGCTCACACTCTTTTCCAAATTCATGAACCCCAAAGCATTGTATGCTACCGACACCCTTCATTCGCTGTATATTCGTAATCTTTCACATCCGGATCGGTCTCTCCAAAATATCTCTCTTTCCTGCCTCTTCACCTACAAATCCCCGCATCTGGCGCCTTATGAAGAACGAATCCGTTCTCTATTGGACGATACTCGATGGCGAGATGAGCTGGCGCTTTTGGAGTTGAGCGACATACCAGCTGCCTCTCGGAGTGAAGTCATCGATGTTTTCATTCGGCTTCTCTTTGGGGTTATGTTAGAGAAGAAAGGGCGAGGGCGAGGCGGAAGTGGCGGTGCGGACAGGCGAGCGGCGATCCTAAGCTCGTTTGCTCGATGCACAGATGAAGAACTTGGGCTTTTGGTCGATCTCATGTTGAGGCCCTTCGGCTGGGATCGAAAGTCACTTGCAGATCTGGGTTCTGGGTCCTCAGATCTGTTTAAGGTTGAACTTATTGATATGGCCTCTCGAGGCGTGGCCGACAAGCAAGTGGCAGGGTTTTTGACGCTGCTCGGTGATGTGCTCAAAAATCTTGGCTCGCGACTCGTCAAGTTTTGGCCGGCGTTACTCGGCATGACGATAGACTTGACGGCGACGGCGCAAGTTCGAATTGGCGGCACTGTTGAAGACAACGCCGTCGATAAGGAGGACGGAGAGCCTGGTCATGCGGATGATGTTGACCTCGGCGAAGACATCGAGGATGGGACCTCCAATTCCACCAAAGCTCTTCGGACAATCAGACAGCTGGGTCTCAAGCGATTTGCGGACTTCTTCCGCCTCCCTGTCCTTTTCGACTTTTCGCCGTACATGTCCGCCGTGTTCACATCGTTGATTACTCCCCGACTTCCGGCACTTGACAAGGAAAATACTCAAGCGCCATCTGCATTGTTGGAGCTTTTCTATGTCTGGACAGTAGACGGGGTTTACGTACCCTTATTGGTGGATTACGACAACGACACCCTGCCCAAGATCTACGACTGCCTCGTCGCGACGAATGTTAAACCTGCTGTTATTTCAAGGATCTTCGATATCGTGGATAACCTTTTGAGTTGTTCAGTTGAAGATGAGTACGCACGGGAGCATGTGCTGAAGCCGCATGTTTCTCACCTCCTCACGAACCTCGCCACGCTGGTTGAGCGCACCAAAGGGCAAGCAAACATTGCGACACCTATCGGACAACGTCAGATCCATATACTTTCTGAAATTGCACAATATTCCACCAATTCGGAACAAGCCTCCACCCTGCTCGTTCTTTTCAATCCATTACTTCGACGACCTGCCAAGCTCGTTCCCGAGAAAGTCAAGATGGGACTTGTGAAAATCATTGGAGAACTCATCCACTTGATTCCGGAGATGCAGGACAGGCAAAGCTCAACGTACAAAAAGACATATGGTCTCCTGTCTCAGCTTTTCCAATCACTTCGTTCTCGACCTGCTCGACTCAGTCTCGTCGCGACATTCCATCGTTTGGCGGGTATTGATGCGTCGTTGGTCGAACTTGCGAACCTTCTTGATTCGATGAATGCTTATTCGACGAAGAGGATGGATGAACCCGACTTTGATCGTCGTTTGGACGCCTTTGCCTCCTTGAATGAACACCTGTTCAAGTCCATCTCATCCACCGACTGGCTTCCCATCCTTTACAATGCGCTTAGTTTCGTCCAAGATCCTGTCGAATTGGCAGTCAGGAACAGTGCCTCATACTCGATGCGTCATTTTATCGATTTAGTGGCTGCTCGGTCTTCTCCTGATTTCGAAGACATGTTCCTCAAAGTTTTATTCCCTGGCTTGAAGAATGGTCTTCGGTCGAAGAATGAACTGGTCCGTGCTGAGATCCTAGGCGTCATTGCTTACTCGGTGGAAAAATGCGAAAATGTACCGACATTGCAAGAGATGCGGGTCTTGTTAGAGGGCGGTGACGAAGAAGCCAATTTTTTCAACAACATCCTCCATATTCAAGTTCATCGACGTTCGCGTGCCCTCCGTCGACTCGCAGATCACTGCGATCAAGGGCATCTCAGAAGTAACACCATCGCCGACATATTCCTTCCCCTCATTGGCAACTACATCACCTCGACCACATTCGTTGACCATCATCTCGTCAATGATGCCATTCTGGCAACTGGTCGGATGGCGAAGCAGTTATCCTGGGGTCCGTATTACGCTTTGGTGCAGAAGTATCTCAAGCTGTCCAGAGTCAAGGATGAATCGGAGCGAGTCTATGTTCGGACTTTGGTTGCTTTGTTGGACAACTTCCACTTTCCGATGGAAGAGGTCGTTGCTGTTTCCGAGTCTAATGATGACGAAGTCGCAGCCGATGAGGATGAAGAAGGTGATGCGCCAGAACTGGACTCCACGGAACAAGCGCAGATAGCTGCACGTACAGCCAAGACCACTGCCCGTATTTCCGATGCTGTCAATCTTCGCCTGCTCCCGAGCCTCCTGAGCCACTTGGAGAAACACGACAAGACGACCGACGACAACACGCGTATACCCATCTCGATAGGAATCGTGACTGTCGCCAAACATCTCCCAGCTGCGACACGAGATGGTCAGATCAATAGGCTCGTGACGATCCTCAGTCAGATCTTGCGCAGCAAATCTCAAGAAACCAGAGATTTAACAAGAGATTCGTTGAATCGCATTGCTGTTACTCTCGGCCCTTCCTATCTTCCAGTGATCCTTCGGGAGTTGAGAGCGGCTTTATTGCGTGGCCCTCAGCTCCATGTCCTCGCGTACGCCGCGCACTCCTTAATCGTCCACGTAACTTCGGGGGAACATGCAAGCGAATTCACCAACCTCGATAACATTGTCAACGACGTGGCTTATGTTTCTGCGGAAGTCGTCTTTGGAGAATCTGGCAAGGATGTCCAGGCTGAAGATTTCAAGACCAAGATGCGGGAAGTTCGCGCATCGTCGTCCATTGGCATGGATTCGTTTGCGATAATGGCCAAGTTCATCACACCGCCCAAAATTAGCAGTCTTCTGGTACCAGTCAAAAACATCATGCAGGAAACGGAATCCATCAAGGTCATGGGCGTGGTGGAGGAAGTCCTCAAACGGATATCGACAGGTCTAAACGGGAATCAACATCTGGTGCCGACCGAGCTTTTGGCTTTGTGCAACACTCTTATCAGCCAAAACGCCAAGTTCCTTCAGCAAACCCCTTTACGTCAAAAGAATAAAGTCAAGGGTGATGCGATTGTTCAAATGAAGCGCAAGGTTGCGTCTGATGTCAATCATTACTCCAATAATTCCTTCCGGTTTGTTTTTTTCTCTCGTTGCATTTTTCCATAAGTTTAACTAATAGCCTCTCTAGTTTCATTGTTTTTGGCCTGGAGCTTTTAAACACCGCACTCAAGCGAAACCGTTTCGACTTCCGTGAGACTGCGCAACTGTCTCGACTCGAATCTATGGTTGTCGTTGTTGGAAACACTTTGTATTCGACAAATGCGGCCGTTTTGATTCCAGGAATGCGCTGCGCCGCTGGCTTGGTCAAGTGCCCTCTGAAATCCATCGAGAAGTCTCTTCCAGTCCTGGTTCAACAGATGCTCGACATTATCAAGCAAACTGGAAACACGGAATCGGAGCTCGTGCAGGTGGCGTTCAAGTCCTTGGGTTCCATTCTTCGAGACGGTCCTCCTGTTCAAGTCAAAGAAAAAGATTTGGTCTACTTGATCGAACTTCTTTCTCCCGATCTTGAGGAACCTTCACGTCAAGCTTCGGTCTTTACTCTCCTTCGCGCAATTGTGGCAAGGAAATTCATCGTTCCGGAAATTTACGACCTTATGCAGAAGGTTTCAGAGGTTTCGGTTACCAGTCAATCCACACAAGTCCAGGAACTCTGTCGTGGTGTCCTCCTCCAATTCCTTCTCGATTACCCTCAAGGCAAAGGCCGACTCCGAAACCAAATGTCATTTTTCGCCAAAAATCTTTCCTACGTCTACGAGTCCGGTCGCACCAGCATTATGGAGTTGTTGGGGGCCGTCATTGTCAAATTCCAGGTCAATCTCATTCAGGAGTATGCCGATCTCCTCTTCGTTTCTCTCGTCATGGTCGTCGCCAACGACGAATCATCCAAGTGTCGGGAAATGGCGGCGCAGCTTATCAAGAGTCTTTGGCCGAGGCTAGACGAAGAACATCAGAAACTTCTGCTGTCTCATCTTCATTCGTGGGCGTCCCAAAATGCTCAGCCACTATTGTCGTGGGTGTCGATTCAGGTTTATGGTTTCGTTCTTGACGTTGCAAAAACCGAGGCATCTCCTTTCATCTCCGCAATCCTTGACGATCTCCGGAATTCCCTTCAACGCAGTGTTTCTGCGATCAAAACAGCGGAAACGTTCGAGGATAGCCACAACATGGAGGTCGAAATGGAATGGCAGCTACCTTATCATTCGCTTACCGTTTTGGCAAAAGTGCTCCGCACATTCCCTGATTTTTCAACCGACGAAGAAAAGGTTGATTGGGCTCTTATCGTCGACCACCTTCTTTTCCCCCATGCCTGGGTGAGAACAGCGTCATGCAGACTTCTCGGTCTCCTGTACACTGCTGTTCCTGTGGCCGCACCCGCGACGGACCTTCCAGATGACAATATTATGTCTCGTGCTGGCATGCAATCGGTGGCCAGGCAACTCACCCAGCAACTAAAAAGTGAACATCTGGACGAGGCCCTGAGCCTACAGATCGTCAAGAACCTGTTTTATCTCGGGAAATGTTTTTATCTGATGCCTCTCGGAGATTCCGCTGATGTGAAAGATGACGCGGAAGATATGCTGGACAACGAAAGTGGGAATCTGGTGGCCGACGCTCAAGCCAACAATACCGAGGAAAAGCTGAAAGGTCTCAACAACCCTCTTCCATGGTTGTTTTCCAAGCTCTCGTACCAGATCAAGTCGGGCCATATTGCCAGACGGAGCAAGGCGTCAGCAAGAGTACGTGTTGTATTTTTTCATACTTTCAATTTTTTTTTGCTGATTTCATGATCTTTAGCCAAATTGGTCACAACAACCCCTGGCTGGACTGCGTTGGTTTGCAGCCATGACATCACACATGGAGGCAGCTAGACTAGAGCAATTCCTTGTTCATATTCTGACCCCGGTATACCGCATAATCGAGGATGATACCATTCGTGATTCGCAAATGGGTACGTCAGACATTGCTATTGGATTTTACAGATAACTGATCATTCATTCCTGATACTATAGAGGAGTTGAAGACAACAGCGACCGAACTACAGGACCTCGTTCAATCGAAGGTCGGCACCACGAAGTTTGCGGCTGTGTATAACCAGATCCGCCAGAGCGTCCTCGGTGTTCGTCGAGAACGAAAGGTGGCAAGGGTTCTTCAGGCGTCCACCCATCCCGAGGCAGCTGCCAAACGGAAGATGCAGCGAAATGCGATCAAGAAAGATAGTCGGAAACGGAAGGAAAGGACCTTTTTGTATGTTTTGATTTTTCTTGTATTTTTGTGGTGTCTGTGTACTGACACATCTTTCATAGGGACGCCAAAGGGAAAATGACCACAAAACGACGACGAGAGGAATGAAACATCATACGGAAACAGTGCTAGTAACGACCCTTCATGACATATTTAAAACATTCCTCGCCTAATTGTAATCTCCCTGAAAGTACTCACCTTAAATATTTCCATGTAATCTAACATCCTAGACAGCCTCGAAATGTACATAATTCCGAGGGTAGAAATACACCTCAGGTAATGAATTTGACCTGATCACCTTTTGGTTGCGAGGAGACTGGAGTTGATGTGCTACGTTCAACTTCCACGATAAAAGTTACAATTACAGACCAGAAACGACAACTTGAAAAAATAGGGTATGTAGCAAGTAGGAATAGACGTTACACCACAGGGTTCATTCAGAACAATCACGACTCGGGCGTCCTATGTCGGTACGGCATAGACTCATCCTCCTCTTCCTGCTCGTCCCGAGTGTTGAAGCCGAACGCAAGCTGGTCCTCTTCAACAATAGCGTCATGGTCATCCTCATTCCAGTCGCTAGTCGTCTCCCACTCATTCTCAAACTCGATGTCCAACGCAAGCTCCTCCTGACCATCGGCGGGCTCTGTCAATGGGTAAAACGAGGCGAGTTGTGGAGCTTGAAACGAGGCGGGGTTGTGGGAAATTGGCTGTACCCATCGTCGCTCTCGTAGACGTTTGTGTCGTTCTCGGTCTTGCTCAATGCGCGTGAAGATGTCGGATTTAGAAAGCGCCGGGCGGGGCGAACTTTTGGATGGTGTTGCACTCCCCGAGGAAGCTGCAGCGGGACGGGAGTCTAGGGTCGTGAGGACTTCATCGATTCGTTGAGGGTCTATATATCTTTTGCTTCGCCAATTCTCCAGAATCTGGTTGGAAAACATTTAGGAGGGTTGGGCGGTAAGAAGGCATGAGGTCGCACCTGTTTTGTGCTGACGACATTTGGCAACCCTTGCTTTCCTTCTGGCACAATGGATTCAATGATCCTGACGAGATCTCGGGAAACGAATTGGACATAGAGTCCATTTGCGTATGCTTCTCGAGTACTTTCTGACTTTGAATTGGATTTGACCATCAGACATGTCTCGCAGAGTGTGTCGAGAAAGTATAGAATGTTGATCCTGGAGTTCATTGAGCCCTGTACGAGAGATGAACGAGGAGAATTATGAAAAGATTACGAAAAACAACACACTTTCTGGGTTTCCTCAATTATACAATCCCAGATGTCTTCTCGACATTCAAAATTTTTGATAGCATAGCTGACAACTTTCTGTATCGATTGCTGGGAGCTGTGGTCCAGATCCCAGTCATATTTAGCGACTTTCAGGGAGCTAAAGATAAAAACACTGACGCATGTAGTCGCCGAAGAAATTCAATAAATTGCATCCTTACTTCAAAAGGGTCCATGCCTCCGATCTGAGAAAGAGGTCGGTTGGTGGTGGTTGGTGATTATTTCAGATGAATTTGGGATATCTTTATTTGAAGGGGTTGCTCGGTAATGTGGTGAGGTCCAAGAGGCTAACAGAAACAGTGAGGTCGAAGCAAGGTCGAAGGTCTCTGGAAAGGCGGAGGCGCCTAGAGATAGATAGATCATGTGATGTTGGCTTGGCATGAGGTTCTGGTCATAATAACGCGTCCTAATTTCGCGTTGAGTGGCTATGCACTTCCCTTTCATCTACTTTTTACCAAAAAACGTCCCTTCGTCGTCCACGTTCATCAAGGAGAATATACACACCTTTCTCTCCAGACGCACTATTTAACTCGAATTTAAGTCGTGATTGATTCAATTTTTGTTTCAGAAATCCAGGCCCAAAACAAATCGAAGGAGGCTCGGGCAACATGGTAGAATCAAGTTCCTCTGGTAGCGTCAATGGGGAGAAAGAACTCGGTGTTGGTCTTGCCAATCCTCAACTCTCTCAAGGAAGGAGACAAATGCTTGACTTGGTCAACAAGCTCCACAGCACTGGGTATGTTCCTTTGTCACTCGCTCTCGCTCGGTTCGACCAAATAATAACGCTGTTATCACAGTGTCCAGGTCGATATTGATCTCCCTCAAATAGCGGTCATCGGTTCCCAAAGTGCTGGAAAGTCGTCTTTGATAGAGAGCATCTCTGGAATAACATTGCCTCGGGCGGCTGGTACATGTACTCGGTACGTTTTTTTTGCTCCCTTTCACAGAATTTGCCTTCTAATTACTTTTAACAGCTGCCCAACAGAATGCAAACTTTCAAAAAGTAGCAATCCTTGGCAATGCGTCGTGTCTTTACGCTTCATCACGGACCCTCAAGGCCAACCTCTAGGTCAAGCACGGAACCACATTTTTGGTGACGTTATACACGACAAAGCACAAGTTGAAGATCGCATAAGAAGAGCGCAAGTTGCCATTCTGAATCCCAGTATTCCCATTAAGCAGTTTTTAGAGGGGGATGATTTGAAGACGTACAGCAATGAACTTAGCTTCTCGAACAACGCCGTGAGCTTGCAAATCAGTGGACCAGACGTTGCTGATCTTTCTTTTGTCGATCTTCCTGGTAAGCCAGCTCTGCGATACTTTTTTTCAATTTGTTACAAAATGATCCCCAAAAACCTAACGCACTTGAACATAGGGTTGATCGCAAGTATCAGCTCCAACAGCTCTGGCAACAGCAGCAACGGCTCGAATGATATTGCGCTTGTCCAAAGTCTAGTTACTTCTTATATCAAGAAACCGAACTGTATCATCCTTCTGGCCGTGGCCTGTGAAAGTGAGCGCCTTTCTCGAATTTGATCTTTTTTTTTTAAAAAAAAAAAAAAAAAAAAAGTTGCTTACCCCTATCTATTTAGCCGACTTTGAGAATCAAGGTGCTCACCGCCTTACAAAACAATACGATCCCGCAGGAAAGAGGACTATTGGCGTCCTTACTAAACCTGATCGCATTCCCACCGGCGAGGAAAGCAATTGGTTGCCTTTCATCCGCAACGAAAAGGAACCACTAGAAAACGGCTGGTTCTGCGTCAAACAACCTAGCTCCCATGAGTTGAAGCAAAATCCGACCTGGGAGGGCGCAAGACGAGCTGAGGACCACTTTTTCACTGCAACCGCACCTTGGTCTGAACTTGATCCCGTCTACCGAAAGCATCTACGAACTGCAAATTTGGTGGATAGATTGAGTACGGTGTTGTCGGATTTGATTTCAAAAAGGTACCATTTCTTTACGATGATAATGTTTACTTGAATCTTATTTTTTCTCCCGTTAGGATGCCCGAAATATTCAAGGAACTCGATGCGAACATCAAAAGTTGTGAAAAAGCATTGGCAGCCCTCCCGCCTGCTCCTCCTGATAATCCCCAAAGTGAAATCGCGGATCGTTTGTACAAATTTGTCAGTGACCTTGAACGCCACGTCGAGGGTGTCCCAGACGAAGATGGCTTGCTTCAAGCTATTCGACCGGCGCAAGAACGTTTCAGAAGAGCGATTCGCGAGACCGCACCGAATTTCCGGCCTTTCGAAAGAAAGTTTGAACACAAACATCATATCGCAGCCGCACAATTTCTTGTTGACGAAGAAGGTGGGATTTGGCAGGGCGAGGAGAGTGATTACGATGACGAAGAAGACGTTGAGGAGCAGGGGGATGGAGCCAAGAAGGGTGAAGCATACGAAAGGCGCGATGATATTGTCGATCTCAGCTTGGACAGTGATGACCCAGTTTCTCCAAATGTGTCCACAACTGTTGCACGAACCTCGACCAAACGCAAGCAACGTCCAGACAATAAGATATTCATCGACGAAGTCATGGACAGAGCGAATCGGTAAGAATACAAATGGTCCGTTTCTCCCTCCTTTGCACTGACGGCACTTTATTCGTTATCAGAGCCCGCACCCGAGAGCTCCCAGGACATTTTCCTTTCGTCGTCCAGAAGACCTTCATACAAGCCCTTATCAAAGAGTGGCAATCTCCAGCTTTAGAACTGTGTAGGACGATTCATCAGACGATCGCAGTACAGGTCTCGAACCTGGTGTCGAAGCATTTCAGGAATTTTGGACAAGGACATCTTGAACTCCGTCTCAGGTGCGTGCCTACTATTCGTATGAAGACAGCCCAAGATTCACTCGTTGACCCGCCTGTGCTTACGCAGAACGATCATGCAGCAACATATCGAACATTGTAAAGCCGAGGCCGACAAAAGAATTACCTGGCTTCTCGAACTTGAAGATGTTCCGTTCTCTTTGAACACACATTATCTTTCCGACTACAAGGAGAAATTTTTGGCGTATTATAAGGGCGAGCGGCAGCGTTACAGTGGATCTGCAGTTCTCGACTCGCTGGGTGAAGAGAGCAACGAACGTGTCAGAGAAGCCCTGGCCGCCCTCGCGGTCATCGGGTTCACGGGCATCGACCAAAACGACCTGCAGAAGCTTCTGCCTGCAGATCAGATGGACCATGCTTTGAACATTATGGCTGATGTGAGGGCATACTTCCAAGGTTCGTCTCTCCTTTTAGATCAACTTGCGTGCCTTTTCTGAGAAATCTTCGTGCATCCCTACGCACTCACGATGTTTTGTTTTTTTGTTTTTAGTTGCCTACAAAAGATTTGCTGATAATATCCCTCTCTCTATCGACCGAGAGCTCATGCGAGGGATGACTCAAGACGTTCTGAAGAAGATCTCTGATCAACTTGGAATCAATACCTCCGAAGGCTACGAGATCAGTGCAGACCTCGCGCAGGAGAGCCCCCAGGTGGCTGATAAGCGTGCAGACCTTGCGAAGAAACTCGAGAGGTTGCAGAGCGCTCAACGACAATTGTCGCGATTTGGATCGACGACTTGAACTTCGGCAAAGATGTCGCCAGCGCGACGTTCTCTTTCTCTTTTTTGGTAAGGCGATTATCCCAACCGATTTAAGCGCCAATATGGAACTTCTACCTTAACTGGCTTAATTTCTCTTTTTTGCTTCTTGCTTATTCTTGCTCTCCATAATTTTTGTTCCGTGACTCCATTATCTATCCACGTATGGCTCCCCGCACACTCGTCGGGACCCCCATCACAGTCCATTACTAAACTAGCTCCTAAACCACCTTCATAATCAGTACCACATACCCTAATTGTATCATACACACAAGATATCGTCTACATGATTCAAAGAAGGATCAATTGGATCAACACTCTTTGTTGTTGTCTGAGCCGTGGCCTCCTACTGTTTGGCGAAGTACATGAGCTATACTAACATATTGAAAGGGTATTCCGGGCTGACTGTCAGAGGTCAAGGACATATGAAAAGAATGAAATCCTCGGATCGCTGAAAAACGGGTAGAGGTAGAGCCGCGGCGGCTCCAGAGGAAGTTGGAAAGGTCACAATTGGACACTCTATGGTTGTATATGGATATATGGAGCGGCGCAAGCCACTTATTCTTCAGCGGATGCGCACGTATCTCCTATAGCAGCTGATATCGACAAAAAGAAGGTAGAGATGCCTCGGATGCCCTCCACACTGGTCCAAAATTTAGCGCTTGAGTTGACTTCGGCGCTTAATATTGGCAAGGCCAGATTTAGCAACTGAACGGTCACGTGAAACGATGAAGAAATCTGGTTGGCTACGGACCGTGGGAAATGGTTATTCGCTGCCACTGTTTCCAACTCCCATTGAAGTCATTCTTCCTAATTCCAACTACGTATTCAGAATCCAACACCCAATTCTTTGTCCAACAGGCTCTTGCGGAAACCAAGCGGAAACACCAGAAATGAGGGCTTTCGGCTGGAGAAGAGCTCGAATTGAACCTATATCGAAGACCTAATTTGAAAGTTGCCGCTCAGAAATCATGAATCCGTAACGGATTTACTCTTGCCCTTGTTGCGAAATTTCGAGCGAGTAGGAAGTGCGTACATAAAGCGTTCAATGCTTCACCGGGCTCTCGTCGACTTGCCCATGTCGAGCTACCATACCACAGATAGCGAATCTCAGTCTGGACTCATGTCTGGAATCTTTACACCAAACTCCTCTTCCGACGACAACGCTTCGCCCCAATCACAGTCACCTACCACGCCTCCGACTCACGATGGTGTTGGTCTGTCTAACCCGCAGCTCAGCCACAGCCGCAGAAAAATGCTAGATCTTGTCAATAAGCTCCACAGCACAGGGTACGCGTCGACTTTTTCTTTTTCTTTTTCGTTATATCTAAACGTTCGTGCATGATGTAGTGTGCAAGTGGATATCGACCTCCCTCAAATCGCAGTCATCGGTTCTCAAAGTGCCGGGAAATCGTCTCTTATTGAGTCCATCTCTGGAATCACCCTTCCTCGCGCTGCGGGTACATGCACCAGGTATGTCTGTCGTCTATCTGACTACACACTGTGTTTGATGGCTAATTTTTTCAATGCGACTACTTAGATGCCCCACGGAGTGTAGACTCTCCCGGAGTGACGCCCCATGGCAATGTGTTGTGTCATTGAGATTCACCACAGACTCTGACGGTCAAGTGTTGGGTCAGGCTCGAAACGAACGATTCGGCGACATCATCTACAACAAATCCGAGGTCGAAGAACGGATCCGCAGGGCTCAGCGTGCCATCTTGAATCCCAACAAACCCACCAAAGTATACCTTACGGCCGACGATATCGACGATCACGATGAATCCCAACTGAGCTTCTCCCTCAACGCAGTTACTTTACAGATCAGCGGTCCAGATGTGGCAGACCTTTCTTTTTGCGATCTCCCAGGTACGCACTTTGTATCACATTCTTCCTCTTGCCCTTTTTTGAGGTCTCTGTCAATTTTGATAGGTCTCATTGCAAGCAGCGTTAGCAATGGTCGTGGTGCCGGAAACGACATCGCTCTCGTTGAAAGCCTCGTCACAACCTATATCAAAAAGCCAAGTTGTATCATTCTCTTGACCGTCGCCTGCGAAAGTATGTCTCAATGCTATACCCTTTTTCTTCTGCGGCTCAACTTTCATAATTGGGTAGCCGATTTCGAAAACCAAGGAGCCCATCGCCTCGCAAAGCAATATGATCCCGACGGAAAGCGCACAATTGGTATGTCTCTTCCTTGGTACCTGGTTTCAGGACAACGTTCTTATCTTTTTTTAGGTGTTTTGACAAAGCCCGATCGTATTCCAATGGGCGAAGAATCCAACTGGCTGCCATTCATCCGAAACGAGAAGGAGACGTTGAAGAATAACTGGTTTTGTGTCAAACAACCATCGTCCCATGACCTCAAAGGGAACA
>JAIFHD010020061.1:0-53595 GCA_019721455.1 Psilocybe mexicana
ACGTCGAGTGTCCCGACGAAAAAGTCATCATCGGTTCTGCCATTATGAAATCACCTGACAGAACAGGACAACAGTCTGTGAGTCACACCAACTTTCAAAGAGAAAAAAGAAAAAAAAAAAAAAAAGAAAGAAAGAAAGAAATTCAGTGCACAGTACAGAAGGAGAAAGAAACACAAACCCCCGATCAAAAAAGAAGAAAAAACGAAAAAAGAAAGAACAAAAACTACTCCAAATAAAAGAGGGGGAGAGAGAAAAGAAAAAAAAAAAAAAAAAAAAAAAAGAGAGAGAGAGAGAGAGAGAATACACACCGGATCAAGATCAAGATCCAACTCCCCCCTTCCACCATGCGCTCCATGCGCCGAATGCGTCGAATGCGAATGCGAATGAGAGTGCGAGTGCCCATGCCCATGCCCATGCCCACCAGGACCAGGACCAGGACGCCCCACATGCGAATGCGACTGCGACAACGACAAAGACCTCCCATGTCCATGTCCATGCTGCGAAGCATCCCCCACCCCCACACCCACACCAGTCCCAGACCCTGAATCTCTCCTCATCGTCGTCATCGTCGTCGTAGTCGAAGAAGAAGGGGGCACACTCCCCGACCCAGTCCCAGGCGAAGCGGATCCAGGCGACGACACCCTCCCGCCGCTCCCATCTTGTCCAGGTCCAGTCCCTCCTGAACCTGCTGCTGTACTTCCTCCAGCACCCGTACCCGCACCAGCACCCACAGCAACAGCAACACTAGGCGTCGCACTCGGTCCTGGCCCTCCCCCACTTCCCGGTGTCACACTTGGCCCCGCTGTGGTTGCACTCGGTCCTGCCGCACCACTTCCCCCTCCAGCACCAGCCCCACCAAACCCTGCACCCCCTCCCGCACCCGCACCCACACCCTCCTCCCTCGGCACAATATCAATCAAAAAATCAAACTGGTCCGACTTTCCCAACGCCTTGGCGATGTCCGCGCGGGAGAGCGTGCGTCGTTTGTTCGAGTCGGCGACGATGAAGGCGCGGGCGGTTATTTCGGCTATGAATACTGGGTGGGGTTGGGAGGGAGAGAGGGGTTAGATTGGGTTTTTGGTTTGGTTAGGGAGGATGAGGAGGAGGAGGAGGGAAAGGAAAGACTCAAGACTCACTTTCACATGCTTTACAAAACAATATCGGGGCTGCAAGAGCAAAAGGAGGGGAGAAAAGACCAAATGAGCGTGTTGGAGAAGAGAATGGAAATGGGGAACGTTTTTTGGGGTTTCACGCGACGTACCATCTGCTGCTATCATCTAGAACCAAAGATAAGGAGGAAGGTTAGATAGGAAGAGAGAGACAGAGACAGAGAGACAGAGGAAGAAAGAGAGAACAAAAAGAACGAAGACGCGACCCAAGTCCAAGTGAAATGATAGATAACAATCGCGCATATATCGAGTCGAGTCGAGTCGAGGCTATCCCCGTCCCGAATGACAACAGTGGTTGGAGAGAGGCCCTTCAACGTAACGAGATGGAATGGATCGTCTGCAAGAAGGCCGTATCCGTATGGGCAGAACACCATTCATCCCCTTTCCTCAAACGCACAAAACAAAGCAAAAAGAAAAAAAAAGGGAGAAGAGAAGAGAAGAGAAGAGAAGAGAAGAGAAGAGAAGAGAAGAGAAGAGAAGAAAAAAGACCATCCATCCAACTCGAAAGGCCCAAACTCAAAAACCAACAACGAAATAATAGGAATCGACCGTAGCAGAAAGTGAAAACCGCCACACGACAAGCCCAACTTCAACTTCAACTTCAACGCCAACGCCAACCAAAACGCCAACCAAAACGCCAACCAAAAAAGAAAACACCAATACCAACACCAAAAAAAAAGAAAAAAAAAAAGCTCACCTTAACATCCGGATCACTCTTCATCACCTTCTTAATCCTCGCCAGCGGCAGAGGCGGGTGCCTATAATCCGGCGTCTCCTCCTCCGCCGTCGTGATCTGCCGCTGCCAGAACGACCGCAAGAAATCGTTCAACGGTTCGCCCGGTTGCACGAAAGGTTGTTGGTTTTGGTTTTGGTTTTGCTGTTGAGTTTGCTGTTGAGTTTGCTGTGGTTGTGGTTGATTTTGGTGGTGGTGCGAAGGACCGACGGCGCTGGAAGAGGATGCCTGGGCTTGATGATGTGCATGTTGGTTCTGACCGTGCCCGTGCGTCCCGTGCGATGAATGAGGGTGAGGGAGGTAGGACTGTGATGGGTGGTGGGACGAGGCCATCTTGCTTTTCGTGCTCGTGTTGGTGTTCGGTCTTGAGATTGACGCCTTGGAAACGACGATTCTGGTATTTCCGAAGCCTTTGAAGGTCTGAACGGGATGAGATTTTGGTGTGACTGAAAGACCTAAGGTTTTTTGAGGGTTTGGATCAAAACGCGTTATTCGATATGAGTACGTACGTACCTCCTCGAGTCCTCCGATGTGCGTGCGTGGGCGTGGGCGTGTGTGTTGTATCTATCTATGTAGATCGTTATACAACGTCTGGATAGATGTCGATGAATTCTCCTGGAGAGAAATCCGAAAAAAAAAACCCAAGCCACAAGGACCGATTCAAAACGAGCAGGGTTTTTCCACGAAAACACGACAAAGGTCTCAAGGAATATCGAGAGACAAAGAGAAAATAGAGCCTGAACAAGAGGTCGAGGAAGAGACGCGGGTTCAAACGTTCAAGCTTTCAAGGTTTGGATGGTGGGGTTTCCTGTGCAAGATGGATATGTATATAAGAAGGCCTCTCACGTCAGGGCCCTGCAGTGTCCAGACTCCAGGCCAAAAACGGGTTCTGGCGGGGAACCATCACGTGGGTGTGCCTGGATCGCGACTTAAATAAATAAATCGGCGCGTTCGACTTCGCTGCTCGCATTTCCCTTAATCTCAACCTCGATTTACCTTTTATCGATTTATCAGTGCTGATGCATGATGGAGGGTCCTGGGGAAACTCGTTTGAAATCGTTTCTGTACTTAAGACCCAACAACGAATCGTATCAACGGTGCGGTGTCGGGTAATCCTCTTTCTTTTGGCCTTCCCTCCTGACGACAAACAGACCGCAAATTTTGGGATCCCTATGATACTAGATATGGTATTACTTACTTGATGCGCGGGGACAGGAGCTGCAGCTGCAGGTTTCACGACGCAGCTTTGATGGTCAATGGGGCTGATCATTTGAGAAAACAATTGATATACCAAAATCCACATGTAGTATGATGGAAGTATCGAGTACCAAAAAAAACAACAGAAAATCCTATTCAACTCCTTCGACAACTCCGAGTCATACACTGGGATCAAGTACAGCAAAAAAAAAAAAAAAAAACAGCCATGTCGCCCAAAGCGGGGTTACCGGGGCAAGGAACAGAAAGACACGAGTTCTCCGGGATGACGAAAATGAATCTGCGATTTTTCAGCCTCAAAGCCCAGGTTTCCAGCAAAGTCGACGAGTTTTTCGTTGATACCGTGGCTGGCAGCAAGAGTCACTCAAAAAAAAGTAGATGACATCGCCAAGAACGAAAAAAGCGTCATGTGCTGTCTTATTAGAGAGTGCTGGTATGTAGAGAGTGTTGCGTAAGATGGGTTGCTCGGGAACGTTGGTGAACTCTTTAATTTCTCGTTGCGAGAGGATAAGCTGTTGCTCAGCTTCCAGCGCTAGTGTTGGATCGAGATAGCGATTATGAGGTGTTTGCCAACGAGGACGACGGGAATGAGGGCGGTTCGAGGAGGCTGGCTTGATGATATGAACCAAGCACAATGTTAATCCTTCCGATAGCCGTTCCATTACGTTTGCCTCGTATGTAAATCCTGCAGCCTGGGACGTCAAAGGGTCGAAGGCCAGTTTTTCATAGAGCTTGACTTGCTGCGACTTCTCGAGGAACCGCAATCGAAGGGCGAAAGCTGTGCTGACACGGTCCGAAATGATGGAAACCTTGACGAGGCTTGCGACATCGTTGTGTTCCCTGCGACGGATTAAGATGATCTTGTGTGATATTTCGTTCATGGACAATGAAGACGTATTGAAAAGTAATGTCTCGATATCCAAGGCAGACAATCTGTTAATCTCCTCTTGGAAAGCAGCCAGCTGATCGAGTTCGTCGAGATCGTCTGCGCTCAAAGAATCCAGCTAAGATCGTGCGGAGTCCTCGATCCTGCGACCCGAAAATTTGGCATGGAATTGTTGAAGATAGGATTGTTCAAGACGGAATCAAGGGTGTTTTGCGTAGTCATGGGTTGTTGGGGAAAGTCGGTCCCAGGATGTTCGTGAATGTTGCCTGATAACGGTGGCGTTCACCCTGAATGGCTGGTTGTGACTTCTATGCAAGATAGATTTGCGAGGCCCACTCACGTCAGCCCTTCAAAAGGGCGGTCGGTGACACAGACTCAAGTCTGAGACTGAGACTCACAGCGTCCAGGCCAAAATTAAAACGGGTTCTGGCGCCGGCCTGGGGACTCACCATCACGTGTACGGTGGATTGTTCCACCGTTCCGAATCCAAGGACCAACATCCAAAAGGAGAGAACGAGGAATCCGAATCATTGGAGGAGGAGAATATCGCGAGATTTATCGGATCTGGGATTTGTCCCGGATAGAAGAGTTGTCCCGATGGTACTTGCTCGGTCCACGACCGAACTCTGTCCCGCTAGTGCAAAGTTGGTTTGAAGTTGGTGCAAAGTATGTATTTCTCATTGTTTTTTTTTGTAGCCCGACATTTCACATCAGCCTTAAAAAACCTCCAGCTTAAGGCCTCCAGCTTCCAGCCTCATCGAAAATAAGGACCCGGATTCAGCCTGACTCGATGTTGGGAATTCAAGCAGGCTCGCGGCTCATGAGTTGCGTCGTCTATTCGCACCATAAGCCGAAAAAGATGAATTAAGCGCCTAGTTCGGCTCACAGTCGACTGATCGGCTTCCATGTAGGTAAAGACACCGTTCAAGCGACCGAAAAAAAAAAAACCATTTAAAATCCTCAATCCATCAACACGAAAAAGTACTCCTCCCTCCCCCACCTTTCCCTTTCCACCACGATGTTCTCTAATATCAAACTCGCCGTCCTCTCGATCTTCTCCTTTGCGATCCTAGCGCAATTCGGCGTCGTCGTTGCCTTGCTCCCAATAAGCGAGAATCAGCTCATACCGACCCTCAAAGCTGCGACGGCCATTTCTCAGGACACGCAGCGTGCATTGGATTCTTGGTCGACTGCTGCACAGAGTCCTGTAACTGTATCGGTATGCCTCTTTTTTTTTTTTTCTTTTTTTTTCTTGGATACTAAATAAAGCATCGATGATAGGCACTTTGCTCTAACTTTGCGAAGATCGACGAACGCTTTCTAGTTAACTTTATGGTCCTTAAGGAATCGGACGAATACACCGATGACGACCCCGGACCTGCTCTCGCTGCTCTGGACAACGTGAGTAGACCGGGCTGTTTTTCTTGACTGACGACTCACGAACTTGGTTAACCCAAATTCCCCTCCTCCATCGGACTACTAGTTCACCAACACCCATGTAAAGATGCTCCAGACAATAATCGACAAACGTCACTTCTTCGAGGCTAACCGGCGGGCACTTGGTGAGCCCTTTCATGCTGCTTTGAGGACTCATGAATACGTCATTTCGGTAAGTCTCTTTTACGTTGATTGTCTAGTATGCGAAACCAGTGTGTGTGTGTGTTTGCTGACTGGGCGCTTTGTTTTCCACTGTCAAGCACTACGGAGAAGGCGTGGAAGGCACCCTTCCTACACGCCAGGCCGCGGTGTTGAAGGATATCAGAGCTCTGTTAGCCATGACTAGCAAGGTTGAGCACGCAGTGCCCTACTAGAGGTGGTATTTATCACCCACCGCGTGAGCAAAGGCCATGCCAATACATATACTTGATGTGCTTTGCTTGTACTTGACTTGTTTTCCGTGATTGAATTGAGTTGTAATGAACATCATTTAGTAAAATTTGTTTTTTCAAAATGGATACATAAGATTAATTATTCTAAATATTACCAGAGGGTGCCAACGTGGAGCTAATTGAATGATCTCTCGTGCATCACAAAGTAACGATGAGGTGGATTCGAACTTGAACGTGGAGGGTGCCGGTGATGATTTGTGGTCTGAGGGTGCCACCGTGGAGCTCGTTGAAGGACTTGGAGACGGCGGTGGAAGACCTGGTGGCATCTGGATCTCGTTTCCAAAGGCATTTGAGAGAGACCAGACGCTGGACGGGTAAAAACTGCCCCAGTTCGATTGAACGAAGACATGTGCATGAAGGTCACACGTCTTCAAGTTCCTGCCCATCCGATGTCGTCGCAAAATCGAAAAGCGCCCGCCTGGTGTCTGACTTGAACAAAAAACCGATTGTCGAGTTCAAACACGATGATATGGATTTAAGTGTTGCAAAGGTTTACAAACAATCCTTGAGGTGCAGGACTCAGGAGTCGTTGTACCGTCAAACAAGTGTTTTTCATCAAGTTATAGGTTTGCGAATGCTAAAAAATAACTCCTTTGTCGTTGTATCAAAGATTTAAGCTAAGTTTACCATGCCATTGAAGTTAGATTTTCGAATGACAGGCCCTGTTTCCGCCGAGTCTCTTTGTCGCCGTATTTCACAATCGTGATTTATTACCTTGTATTTGCCTTGTATCGTCACGGTATACGTTTTTTCGGATGAGCTTCAAGATCCCCACAGATCCCCACCACTAACCATCCAGTGCTACCGCACCAAAAATTCCCTGATTTTATTTTGAAGTGAAAGAGAAGTAAACCATCATCAGGCGGCGGCAGCAAGAGCCTCGGTCTCAGCTATATAATGCTTCGCGAAGAGATCGTTCTGAATCCAGATGATCTGAGAACGGAGATGATAAATATACGCAAGTTTACGGTAAATAACGAGGAAAGATCGACATACCTTGTTCACAGCACGCATCACAGCGTTCTTGGTGACGATGTCGAGGTCAGGATGTGTGAGGACAGCGTTGGTGATGATGTCTTGGACGAAACCAAGGAGGATACCGCAGTGGATGTATTCCACTCTCAAAGCGGGTTTTGTTTTTCTAGACAATTGTCGTGTCAGACTTGTCTGAGGAAACGACGCGTAACTTGAAATACGTACCTGTGCACGAATCCAGCCTGACCGGTATGCATCAATCCAACCTTGTCCAAGTACTCGAAACTCTGGATTTTGCTGTAATCCATGGTCACCAACTTGACAAGGTATCCCGCCAAGAAATCCTTGCGGAATTTGATTTGAGGATGTTCCAAAGTGAGGTGGGCGAGGTCCTCGGGGACGTCCCCATTATAGCCTGTTTGTCGTGGAACGAAGGCTTTGGCGGTGATGTCGAATGAAAGCAGTTTCTGGTAAACGACGTCGACGACGGTTGGGACGAGGGGTCCGATGACGGGTGCGGCAGCGTGGAGAGTAGCGGCATCTTCGTCTGTGAATTCGATGAAGTCGCGTAGATATTTAACGCGAGAAGGGAAGTCATTGAGAGATTCTTCGGAGATGTGCTGCATTTTAATTTATGTGTGGTGGGGTATAGACCGTTGTTAAGTTGTCGATGGGGAAAAAGGAAGAGAACTGTGCAGAGAAAAGCTCTCAACAAGCTCATGTTAAATGCAAAAACAATACACTCACTTCGAGTGGAGGGTCTGACAGCTGCTTTTTGCCTCGATGTTCTAGGTTTCCCAAAGCAAAGCCAATCCAAAGTCTTCCATATCATAACCCGCAACCACCCGTGATTGTAACGACAAGCCAGAGCGAAGTTCCGGCGCCTGAACCATGGCCCCGGGGGATCGACATAGGTCTGGGCGAGGCACTGAAGGGTGCGGGTTGCGAGAGATTGCTATCCATTACTGTACGGACTATGTTCATTGTTCTAGATCTTCAACTCGGATGAAGGCGCATGCTGGCGTACTAATAGGATCAGCGAACGAGTCAAGAGATTCAGGCGAAACCTGGCGAAATATACCGAGCGAACCCAAAAATAATTTCGCTTGAAAGTCTTTCCCAAAGTCTCGGAGAGTCTCGGCGGCGGTTATCATATGGTTGTACATAGTCACAAACGAAAACGTCGGACGCTCGATATGATGATCTTCATGGGGGAAACGCTGGTCAATGGCATAGAACGGGTCGTAACTTGTGGAAGGTTGTGGATCTGAGCTCAGACGGCCTGGAATCGGCCTGGGCCGACGACGTGGTCGTGGGAATGATCGATTATATAATCTAATTCGATCAAGCCATGTTGACCCAACATCCTGCTGTCGCCAAGCTTTCATCCAACTCTTTGTTCTAAATCATTTATGTTTTCATGGTCTTGTTCGTCCGGAATCCTTTTCACCCCTGGAATATGGGAAACACACCATTTACAGTGATCGGGCGACTGCAAGACAAAGGAAAGCTCCAAGATATCTGCACATCTTGTATTTGATCTCTTTTCGAAATTCTACCAAAAAAGAGGGTGGTCTGTGGCTGTCGATCGAGTGGTCCTTATAACGCGTTTATGAAGGTTACGACGTTCGGCTCGTTCAAGCTGCTTGGTCCTCGGTTTGCGACAAGGCTACAAGCCCACCAGAGCATCAGCATTGCACACGTTTAACTTCATTGAAGTCTCAAGTGTGTCCATATGGAAAACGGTGATTCTTTTTCTGAGAAGTTTACCATCCTATATTTTCCTGACATATGTCGACGTCGCGTTTTTAGCCCAGGGTCACGCGCACGAACACTACTCGAGGATTCACGAGCTTGAACAATGTTCACGACGCCTACCTACTCTTTCACGTCACGTATTTTTGGGACAAAATCATCTATCACATTTTCCATCAACCAAGTTCGCGCAAACCTCTCCATTTTCCCCTTATCTTCAACCATGTTCATCACTCTCAGACTCCAAATTCCCGAACGACACTGTTGACATCTTGGTTCAGAACTTGGGAACAGGAGAAACGTCGGAAACCGCACTTCTGGGACGGCCCGCCCTCTGGAGCAGCAAGCGAGCCTCACGAAACGATGATCAGCTGCCTTTCGCCTTCTCTTAATTTAATGCGCCAGCGAGACAACGCAAAAACGCGAAAAAAAACAACAACACCAAGTTGACGTGCATCTATCTCCCCTTTACTCCTTAGGGAGATTGCGAATCACATATAAGCACATTGGAGTCGGAACGGCACGATCCTCAAGAGCAATTCTATCCCTAGACTCTGCCAAAATATCCATAGATGGGCACGACAAGGTTCTCGTTGCTTTTGGCACTCGTGTCGTGCATCCAAGCTTTGGCGGAGAGTAACACGTTCGGAGTACGCGATGGCCTTCACTTTTCCCTCGAGTCAAGGGCCACCAATCTCGACGGTTCAGTACCGATCTACAAGAACCCCAAGGCATCGATAGATGCTCGTGTCAATGACTTGCTCCCGCGTATGACCATCGACGAAAAAGTGGCCCAAATGTAAGTCCTTTCTTTGTGTGGAAAACGAGCTCATGTCTGACGAAACGGTCAGTATTCAAGGTGATATGAATGGATGGATGAACCTTAATGATCCCTTGGACGACACCTTAACGTTCAATCAAACCGGCTTGGTATGTAGTGCTTCACCTCATTCCTTCTTATTCAAAACTGAATTGAATGGGTACATAGGAAGAGATGATGCGTTTGAAAGGTGGAAGTATCTGGGGAGGGTATTTAGTACCCTACGACAAGTTCGTTTTCGGAGTCAATGTTGGCCAAAAGTACTTGATGGAGAACACCACTCTTGGTATCCCGGCTTTGATTCAGTCCGAAGGTATGAAAACCCAGCTATTCTGACATTGACCCTTCAATTTACCAATTCTGCAGGACTCCACGGATTCACGAACAGAGGGACGATATTCCCTTCGCCCATCGGTCTCGCCGCCTCCTTTAACCCCGACTTAGTGACCCAAGTCTCCAACATCACCGCCTCAGAAGCTGAAGGCCTCGGAATCACCCACATGTTCGCACCTGTTCTCGACCTCTCTAGGGAACTGCGTTGGGGACGGGTTGAAGAGAACTTTGGGGAGGATCCTTTCCTCACTGGAGAGATGGGCCACGCTTTCATCACTGGTCTTCAATCCGGAAGGCGCAGAAACACAAGCAGCAACGCCATCGCTCGTGTTTCGGCAACTTGTAAACATTTTGCGGCGTTTGGAAGCCCTCAGGGTGGTTTGTGAGTATCTGCATAACGCCTTCGTCTCATTCACTCACAAGAAATGGCTGCATAATAGGAACCTTGCTCAAGTATCGGGTGGAGAACGTGAACTGAGGACTATGTTCCTCAAACCTTTCAACCGTGCATGCCTCGAGAGTCTTTCCATTATGACTGCGTACTCGAGTTACGATGGAATCCCCGCGATTGCTAATACTCGTGTGTCAATTCGGCCTCGATTACTTTGGGAGAGGTGCTGACGTGTCTATTTAGATCTCCTCACAGATATCGTTCGTGTTTACAGTTCTGGGAATCATATATCTCATTCTAATAAATCATCTTTTAGCTTCGAAATGAATGGGGTTACAAGTATTGGGTTACTACCGATGCAGGATCTGTTGACTTGTTGATCAACCTTCACGGGACGTGCGACACACGAGAATGTGCAGCCAAAACTGCTCTTGAGAATGGAATCAGCGGCGAGATGGGAGGTGGTACGTTACCTTTTGTTCCCCGTCGGTATTACCTCACTTGAAGCTAACATTATATTTGATCTCGATCTTAGGAACCTACACGTATCTTACCCTTCCTGGTACGTCGATTTCCTCTGAGACGATGCCGAGTGTAGGCTAAAACCTTGACTAGCCCAAATTCAGGCTGGTACGGTCGATGTCAAATACTTAGACGCCACTGTTTCGGCAATGTTAAGGACTAAGTTTGCTTTGGGCCTATTCGAGAGTATGTTTTCCTCCAATTTCCATTCCACATATCTTCTTAATTGGAATTTCAAGATCCTTATCCGTACCCGGATTATGCTTCCCTCATCCGAACACCTGCCTCGCGAGTCGTCCTTGCACAGGCAGATACAGAGAGCATCGTCCTTCTGGAAAACAGGAAAAGCACCTTACCTCTAAAGAAGAACATCGGATCCATCGCACTCCTCGGGCCTCAAGCCAATCGTGTCTCTGTCAGTATTTTCAGAATCTCTTTGACGGATAGAGAATTATCGTTTTCTTACGTTGCGTTGTCGTTCCCAGTTTGGTGACTACGTCTTCTTTAACGCTTCCCTCGCCGGTATCTCCCCGTTGGATGGGTTCAAGCAGTTCATCGCGAACAATTCAATCTCTACCAAGCTCAACTTCGCGCAAGGCTGTGAGCTCTGGTCGAACGATGAGTCGGGTATCCCCGCTGCAGTGCAGGCAGCGCAGGAATCCGACGTTGCTATCGTTATGGTACGTACAGTACGAGAGTGGAAGGTCTTCTGAAAATAGTCAAGTTCTGATAAAGGATTGCTTATGCACGTAGGTTGGAACTTGGTCTCTTGATCAAACTCTGTTATGGACGCCGGGAACCAATGCGACGACGGGTGAACATGTCGACCTTTCAGACCTCGGGTTGGTAGGGGCCCAACTTAAACTTGTCCAGGCTGTCAAGGCCACCGGAAAGCCTACAGTCGTCGTTTTTGTCAGTGGTAAACCAATCGCGGAACCATGGATTCAAGAAAGTGAGGAGCTTTTGGTTCTTTTATCGCAGAATTGGCAGGACTAACCTATCTATATACTCAAGACGCCGACGCAGTGGTCCAGCAATTCTACCCCGGTGAATTGGGAGGTATGTGCATTTGTTCGGCTTCTCACTACGATGATTTTCTGAGATTTTGCATACGTGTAGGTCTTGCTATCGCCGAGATACTCTTTGGCGCTGTAAATCCATCAGGTCAGATTCACAGCAAAAGTTTTTATCATCGATTCTTTACGTTGACGGTATTCCTCTGACTAGGCAAACTACCCGTGTCTTTCCCCCGCTCCGTTGGCACAACCCCAGTGTTCTACAACTATCTGAAGGGAAGCAGACCCCTCGATCCGGGTGCAGTGTTGGACAACGGTCAATTGATGTTTGGGCACCAAGTCAGTGGGATTAAAGCAGGCTGCAGGCCCAAACCGGGATAATGACTGATCTTCGTATGCGATTCTAGTACGTCTTGAACAGTCCAGTCCCACTCTGGAGCTTCGGACATGGTTTGAGCTATACGACTTTCAACTAGTAAGTATAATTGACCATCGGCATTCAACGTCAACGTTCAACCTTAAATATGCTAACTTTCTCAAAGCTCAAATATCCAAGTCTCGCCATCGACGATCACCACTTCGCAAGACTTTACAGTCACAGTTACCGTCACGAATACCGGGTCTGTTGAAGGGAAAGAGGTGGTCCAGGTGAGAGATGCCACCAAAATCCTCATTCGAATCATTTTACGAGTATCGTTCAATCGAAATTCCACGTAGGTTTATATGACGGACGTCGTTAGCTCTGTCGTAACACCTAACCAACAATTAATTGGCTTCCAGAAGGTCGACATCGCGTACGTATTCTATTCTATTCTTCCTTCCCCTTCAATTTATAACACTAAAATCTCATCATATGTATGCTTCAATACTCCCAGGCCCGGAAAATCCGCCACCGTTTCGATCAAAGTCCTCTCGTCTCAGCTGGCAGTCTGGTCTTTGAAAAACAGCTGGGTCGTGGAACCTGGCGTGTTCAACATCAAAGTCGGGACCAGTGATCAGACCTTTGCCGCTTCGACTCTGACTGTACACTAGCGTTGTGCGAATTTTGTTCTATTCAAAATATATCTAAGTTTTATGCTGCCATGTTAGTTGTGCGTCTTGAACTTGAAGCTTGAAGTTAAAGTGGGTGGTGATCGATTGAATGTGCCTCTGACTTGGAGATCATGTTCATCCACGTTGTCAAGTTCGCTTGCCACCGCAAAAGATGTCTGCCCGTTCAACTTGGAGGGTCACCGCCACATACGAGCTACCAAACATTTATAAGCCAAGCAACAGAATCTCATCTTTCCGTCTGCTATACCTGGGACACCATCAAATTTCACCGCCTTGAATCAACCACTGCATTCCGAGACGATTGGCGCCCAGCGCGTATGATCGGAAATAGCCGAAATGTATCTAAGTAAGTAGGGCGGCTTAGACTTGTCCTTTGGGGGCGGTACTGCAGTTTCCGTGGGCGTTTAGGCGGTGAGTGGTTGTAAGGAGGTTGACCGTGGAGGCCGAATTGGTAGTAGTGTGCATGGATTTGGTTAGTTATCGTAATTTGTGCACCGATGACTGTACTGTCTACATTTCGCAGTCGACTCTTGGGGCTACTTATGGTCCACTAACGTGCCCCGAGACCTGGGACCTCTGAACCTCTGAAGCTGAAAGCGGTTGCCGTGGATTGTCGGATGCTCAATTTGACTCAATGCAACGCTTAGTGAGCTCTATCTGTCTATACACGAATCGCGTCGGCTTCTGCTAGACAAAGCGTCAGGTAAACGTGCGGAAAATCTGACTCGACATGGTTACATTGTGGCCCAATCTCATGGCCAAGGCCGTGACTGTGCCCCCTTTGGGGGAGGTTATTAGCATATACAGATAGAATTATAGACACTCGAGTCTTCTCGTCCACAGGCTTCGAAAAGTATTTTTACAGTTCTTTTCTTTCATGATATCTCCATGGCATCTCCCAGAATGATGGATCTCAGAAGTTAGAACACGAGAACCGATCCACAGCAGACCTCGGTCAAATTGCACCCTTATATGTAGTACTCATCTCATCTTGTAATAACTTGCCGAATATCGGACTCGACGCGAATGCTCTTGCTCATGGGATCCCTATATGGTCGAGTTTCAAGCATCAAGTATCAGCCGTATAACCTCGGATTTTGAGAGGGTTTCATAACTTCCGATTCAGGAATTCAGAGGAAATAATCGAAAAAAGAAAAAAGAAAAAAGACAATAACATAATACTTGTATACCCCGTATATAGTTAAGACCTTCTATGAGCCCCAGACTACAGAAACGAATTTTTAGCGTTTGGAAGTGGATAAACGGAAGGTCGCATACTACCCATCCGATTCCGCAGCAGCCTAGAGACAAACCTAGCAGCGACGTCGTCGAATTCGGCATGTTGCAGATGGTGGGTTCGTCTCCTCAATTTCATTGGACTTGTGTGCTGTGTCTCGCTGAAGGAAGAAAAATAAAATTGAGTATTTTTTCAGGTTAAAGCACGGTTCCCCAGAAGACGCGTAAGCCTGACCATTCGGCCAAGGTGACTTCCGAGTTGGAAGTCTTGGCACAAAGATGCTCCAGCTACCTTTGAATAGGTTGGTCCGACAGTCGGAAGGGCTCGATGTTTTAAATACCTATTCAGTATTACATTTCTCGGTGCACTATGACCCTTCAGCACCCACTGTCACAACGCGAAGCAAAGTGAGAAAGATCAAGTTTATACGCTCTTGAGTATCTATTTCCAAAAAGATTCTCCTTCAAAGTATTAGTTCTACTGTATATACATGGTGGTCAATTTTTGTGAATAAGCCTGAGTGACGGCCAAACTTGACGAGTTGTTTGGAGTTCGAACATCACCGTCTCGATTCACCAGACATCCGTAAAGTATTTTCTTTCCCACCCCGTCGGCCGTCAGGGCAGGCCTGCCCTAGAGAGCTGTTACTAACAGGACATCATGAGGTATGGGCCTCCCGTTTTCAATACGATAAGTTTAAAGGAGACTCGATCACTGGTCGGTTTCTCACCAGCCTTTGATTTGTCCAGAATGATAGCGTTTTCTGTTGCCACCCGCGGATCGAAATCTGTACCAACTTGGGACACATTTCCACCTGGATCCATATACCGTCCAGCGATGTCATTATCCTTGGCATAGCGACTCGTATATTTCTAGGAGCACACCACCACGGATGTCGAGACTCGATGAATCTTCCAAATTCCAATTAAGCGCTACCCGACTCAATTATTTTGAGCGTCCCAGTGTGTTTCACGTTCTGATCTAAGATCCTAAAATAGAACTGCTTGATTCGAGATGATTATGGATGCACATTAGCCGCTCTTCCGTAGAGGAGGGCTTCCTTGCTCTTCCCTACCTGACATATGTAGTAGGTTTGGGTGATGTGTCAGAAGCAAGTTTTGATTATTGTCATAGTGTTCATTACCGTACTGTGAGAGAAAGCGGTCAGTGATCATACAGTAGCTGATCTTCCGAGTGTCAATGATGAACAGTGATGGAGATCTGAGGAACTTCAAGGTGTTGATCCTATGTAGAACTCGCGGTATTGAATATGTAGAGCTCATTCCAAGGCTTGGATATCCAGAGAGAAGATAAAGATAATTACGTACCGGCACTTTCATCCAGTGACATATGTCCAAATTCCGGGGATCGACGACTTGACAAACGTTTAAAGGATTGTCGCCGATAATTTCTGTTGACGGATTCTGCGGACCGGTGACTTGGATCTATCCGGCGGTAGCCGCGGTAGATAACGCGAGTTTGTTGTTATCTAAAGGCGAAGGCATACCAGCCAAACAAACGTTATCTCCTGAGTCCTGTCATGGGTGATTGAACGTTAACTTTCTTTCAGACGCTCCGCCACCCATTCGCTTGGAATTTTCGACATTCCGGAAACTCTACGATCCTGAACAGGTACTCAATGTCGCAAAATACTCTGACTGCTGCTAAAAAAGGGACTTCCGTTGTTGAAACCGTCTGACAGAGTCAGAAAGACGCAGAAACATCCCCAAGTTTCTTCAAAGTCGACGATTTTACCATCGTCATGTCGAACCCTCATTTCGGACGCAGACCATCAATTACGGCCCTCTTGATCGATATATCTGGAACCTTGCACATAGGCTCCACTCCGACACCCAATTCTGTCAATGCATTCCACAGACTCCGGGAATCGAATATCCCGTTCAGGCTCTGCAGTAATTCCAGCAAGGAATCGTCGGCGTCTCTCGTGGGGCGGTTACAGAAGATGGGGTTTGAATTGTCGCCAAATAATGGACAAAGGTTCAAGCTCAAGGGGGATATTGATCGGGAGTTTGCTCCACGATTGGTGTGGACAAGTTTAGGAGCCGTGGCTGAGACGGTCAAATCCATGAATTTATGCAGGTGTGTACGCCGCCTGTCGCTTCATGAGGAATCTGACGTCCTCGCTTAACCTCACCATTACTCAGGCCTTATCTGCTTTTGTCAGAATCTGCTCGCAGCGAAGTTTTGGCCCAGCTTTCTGAGGGCCGGGAGGGCACTGACAGCCCAAAATCGGAATCATCTGCAGAGTATGATTCAGTTGTCGTCGGGCTAGCACCTGCGGCCTTTGACTACGCCCATCTAAACATCGCGTTTCGCATTCTGAAGGGAGAACAGGCTGGAATGAAAACGTCAACTATAGACCACCCTCGATCGCCTCCGCTTATCGCGACTCACAGGGCGAAATATATTCAAACGGAAGACGGACTCTCGCTTGGCCCCGGACCTTTTGTTGCTGCGTTAGAGAACGCGACAGGAACAACTGCACACGTTGTCGGAAAGCCTACTAAACAGTTCTTCCAAATGGTGGTCAACGACTTTTCCACCGAGGAAATGTCCGGCGCTCCAGATACCAGCTTCTCTACGCCAGGGGCTCAGACTTTCCGAACGCAACCGAGTAGGTCAGGAAAAGGTAGGATCGCGATCATTGGCGACGACGTAGAGGCAGATCTTGGCGGTGGCGCGCTTGAGCACGGATTCTGGCGGGTTCTAGGTAAGATTCCATGTCCTCTTTATATCGTCGCCGTTTTGTCCACCGCGACTTGCTTTCTTGCCGATTGTGGCCTCAAAACTCCGTATAACGGAGAAAATGTGGACCCTACACCTTGTTCCTCCGCAATTGTGATGTTTCCTATCTGATTTGCGATGGCTGATCATTGATTTTCGCTCAATTTTGGATTCCGTACGAACACAGTGAAGACGGGAAAATACCGTCCCGGTGACGAGAAAAGACCCGGAGTTGTGCCTCCTGACGAAGTTCACGAGTCTTTTTCGTCATTTATAGATAGCCTACTTCAAAAGTAGCCACAAACATCAACACGAACCTGATTCTATCTCGACCTCTCCGGGATGGCAGATGGTAGGCGCCGACGGAGTGTTAGTAGTGCAGGAACAATATAACGAAGTGTGCGTTCAGCTCTGGCGCATATCTCGGGTGTCTCGTTCAAGATCCAGATGGCCATTTTATGATATTCCTGCTCAGGCTCAGGCTCAGGGCGCTCCTTTATCGCCTTTTCAGATTTGAAGCTGCCCTCTGGTAGAGGGTGCTAGCCCTTTCCGTGGACTTATTGAACCAGAGCGCCGCTTGGGGCTCTGCAAGCTCTCCTCCATAGCATTCGTAGGTATTGTAATCACAAATCCGAGCTAAATTACGTCTCTCGAATAGAGAAAATTTTATGTGGCACTCTATAATCCTATGTAAACCCGAGTATGTCAAGTGCGGAAATACAAGAGCGAGTATTTTTACTGTCAATGTCAGTCGCAGTTTTTCTCGCTCCTTTTATAACAAAGTCTCTTACTGTGCTTGTCAATATATCGTGGTCCGTCGATCAACCCACGGTGGGTACGGGCTTCATGGAGTTCATGTTGCGGTATGGAAGGAAAATTTTACCTCGTAAGCTTATTACTGGTATCCCCACACCAGTCACGCAGAGCAGATCAGAAGTCTGACGAAGCTTGGAGAGCGCGAAACCCTCAGTGGGATGAGCGCTACCGCCACGGGCTTGAGGGCGATCATGATGATCATCATTATGCACGAGGATCATCATGTGTCTCTCGATCTCTAAATAGCTTCCATGACATATGTAGTTGACTGGCTCAGGTCCTGATTTTTTCGTTTTTCGTGTGTGTCACCCGTTGGACATGTGCGACGCCTGAATCTCCTCGGTTTTCTATGCAAGTCACTTACTTATGCGAGTTTTCTCAACCTTCAGGGACCACTGGGCTGTCCAACCTTGAAATTGAGGTTTGAAGGGGGGAATTATCCGTTTATCCACGCATTTCGATCATTAGCCCTGGTAGGTAATCTGTATGACACCGTTTTGGATGGGTTATCCGTGAGTACGCGTTCGGCATCTTTACCGCTGTTAGACCTTCGTCACTATGGACGAACAAGGCTTTGTCAGACCGTCATCCATAGCGATTGCTATTTCTAAATAAATATGAGTGCTGATTCTTTCAATGGGATGGGGATGCGCTATTTCGGTACGCGCGATTCTGTATGTACTATCCTTAATAACTCTCCGACAATCGTGAACTTAGCCCCATCGTCTCTGAATCCGAGATAGAAATGGTACATACTTCGAAGAAGCAAAGGAGAGTGAACTTTTTCGTGCTACATGTTCTCAGGCTTCGAGTAAAAATTTGGTGCCATTCGAATCGATTTCTGTTCAAGGACGAAATCCCCAGATAGCCTAAATTTGAGAGGTGTCGATGATTCAACTGCATAGGATGTTCAGGTGAAAAATATAAATAAGTACTGTGAGTTTCATCCGAAATTGATGGCTCTGCCCGTGAGGCTGGATCCTCTCCACTTCTCTCCACAATATATGATTCCTGAATCCCGCGAAAGCGAGTCAGAGAGAGACCAGTGATACGCATATGGTTGTCCCCTTCTCATTTCCCGATACGCAAGGAAATTGATTTCAAAGCTTGGACGATGCTTTGATAATCAGCAACCACTTCCCCGTACCTTTGCCGTAGAGCCCGACCTGGAAAACTTTATCCTTGCTCTTCGCATATCAAGTTCATTTGTATCATATGAAATATGAGAAAAGGGGAAAAGGATAGACTACGTACATACCGCATACTGGAGAAAAAATCCTATGTACTTTGTACGTATTCCATTAGAACCACATGTGAATGTCTAATCACATTTTCCAATGCACATACAGCTTAAAATTATTCATGAACCTCATCGCGGTAGCTTGTAACTTGAAGTGGGTTTGTAAAAATACGGTCTCGCGACACCGTCGCCTGGCACGGTTGCGCAGTTATCCGGGCCGCGCAGCCCGGATGCGGTTATCCGAACGATCGAAACCCTTGGCACCAAGGGCAGCAGGGGGTCTTGGCGAACCGTGAAGGGGCTCAGGATGAACGGAAATTAGGATCGTCGTTGACCTTGTCGGTTCCAGGTGAGTGTTTACAGGCCCACAAAAGCGTACATTCAAACATGTAGACGTAGAGTCAGATTACTTAGAGGATGGAATTGAATGATCAGATCATTCAATCTTCAAGCTTCATCACTGTTTGCTATACAAGTGGAGTTGACGACAAACCTCCCGCTCATCCGTAGAGCGGTTTTCGATTTCGATCAAGGGCTTAGGGCAGGACGGGTCTGGATAACGCGTATCCGAGCGGCGAGAGGTTATCGGCATCACAAATGGTTCTATTTTAAACGCACTTAGGTTCACAACTTCCGTTCATCCTGAGCCCGCACGTCCTCCTGCGACATTGCATTGAACAGCTTGCGACTGCGACCTCAGACACGGGGGAGGCGTCCAAGGATGTTGCCTGGTGATCCGCGAGATGCGAGATGTGTACCCAAACGAAACGAAGTATGCTATCATGTCGGTGGTTTGGGTACCAAACCGTTTGTGTAGTAAGTATGTATTACCCCAGAGTCCTGAGAGCATCACGGATGGATCCCGATTTTGAGAGACCCCCCTCCAAGACCCAAGCCCGGAGGTATTTGACATGTAAAATAAGATTTCATATGTACATGGATGCTTTTTTTTTTTCGCAAACCTCCATTTAGGAATCTAATACAGTAGTAAGCGCAAATCATTTATTAGGACCCTCTTTTCGCCCTCGTGATATTCCGAGTGTGGCGGTCTATGTTTGTCTTGGGTCCAAAGTTCGATTGACGGTGCGCGTCTATGTATAAGGAATGTGATATGATGGATTGAAGGATGTGGATGCTTATCTGATAGCTTGGATCGAGGGGTGCGTGTCAGGATGGGAAGGAGGGCCCTCTTCTGGAGGGGTGGAAGGTGCAATCCATTTCTATACCGCCAAGCGCGTTCATGATCAAGGCCATGGGTCTGGCCTTGGCTTACGGTTCTCTGTATGTATTGTGAGCAAATTCTGGGCTACTACAAGGCTACTAACGATATTCAGCACACCTCAGGTGAGCATAACGAGAAGACAAAAAGGTTATAGTGTTCCTTTTGTTAGTTGCACCTGCGCTGAAATCCAGTGGCCATTGAACTCAGATGTATCCCAAATTGTATTATCGTCTTCTCTTCTTAGTATCAATTTCACGAAGACATTCAATCTGCGTTCTGCGTTCTGCGTTGATCGTTCTGTGCCCACATACTGCGCAATCATCCACTGCGCGTCGTGCGTGTCGGACTTGGTTTTTTCCGTACCCACCACCAGCAGCCAGCTCAATGCAACGCATGGTTATCGGGTATCATTGGACGTGCATAGATTAGACGTTTAATCTCACTGACCGCAGCGGCACGGTACGTCAGCTGCCATTAAGTACCACTGTCTGAGCGAGTGATTAAACGGTAGAATAGCGGCAACTGTAACGCCAACGGAACATCCGGCATCAGCCCTCAGGCCTCAGGCCTCAGACTGAGAGCGTGGTCGATTTCGCAGTCGAATTAAGTACAAGTAGCCTAGTAGTCTACTTCAATGATAACCGTATCGAAAAGTCTGAACGCTCGCGGGTGGCTGCAAAATGAACTTGAATCCGAGCCGCATCACTGGCACCAGTGGCACGCCGCGGCTGAATGCCAGTGCCTAGCCGCAGTGGCTGCGGTGATGGGTTTTTCCCTCTGGAACTTGACTTAAGTAGAGGAAGAGGAAGAGGAAGAGGAAGAGGGAGAGGGAGAGTTGCGTAGACTTAGACTGGGATCTGCCAATTAGACTTGGAGGTCGGACGCAGGGAGGGAGGCACGGGCACGTCACGTAGTACCGGCGTTTAATAAAACTCAGGCAGGATGGATGTTGCAACTTGCCTTGCGCAGCCTGAGGCGTATTGATATGTGTATTAATAAATATTAACTTTGGGAACGTGGATTAACTTGAAGAGGTGAGGAGAGGAGATAGCATTTTTGAGTTGAGGTGAGTTTTTGTGCCAGTGCCAGTCGTTGGATATGGACTATCGATTGAGAGTCGTTCAAGTTTATTCTTTGCTTGTGTGACCACTGACTTAGTGTTGAAGGTCAGTTAAATGACCGTATTCACAGACTGGGGAGCGATTGGGAAAGACATCCAAAAAACTTTCGTTAGCCTTAGATCATCAGATAATGCCAATCCGACGGACGAATTCAAAAATTCACCTGGTTCTACGCAGAACATTCTCCGCAGACGCAGAACTCATGTAGAACTTAGAAGCAACGAGGTGCATTAGATCATCATCATCATGGCACATCATCATCGTGCGTTGGAGTGCCACTTGTACTAAGTATACCCGCACCCCTCGGACGCTCGGCGATCAAAATAGTTAGGTTAAGCTTAACGTTAAGCTTTTGGGGAGGTGAACTTTGGATGGGCATGGGAAGTGAGGTGAAGGGAAGAGAAGCGAAGGGAAGGGAAAAGAAGGGGAGGGAAAGTGAAGGGAAGAGAAGGGGAGGTGAAGGGAAGTAAAGGGAAGTAAAGTGAAGTCAAGGTGAAGTCAAGTAAAGTGAAGCGAAGAGAGGAGCGAGGAAGGGGGAGGATCGCTGGAACTTGGAGTAACGGTGCGAACTCGTTTTTTGTGGATATTTTAGGACGACGTTCACTGTGTCAAAGAGTAATAACCATAGCCATTCAAGAAGTGGCATCACTTATATTACGATTACCGTTATCGTTAGATACAACAACGGGTTGGGGTCTAGAAGCTCATGCTGAAGCGCTCAAGGTTAGCTTGATTCAGAAGGCTCGGGCAGGCGAGTCTGATCGCCGTGGGTGTACTCGTATCAGCGGCTCTGAGATAATACTCTGTCTGGCTAGCTGGCCGCGGCTAGCTGCGCACTGGGATGGTTAACCATTACTATTACTTATTGTCAGTGCGTATCGGAGAGAGAGGAGGGAAAGGCTCGATCATCAATTCGATTACATCCACTCCCTCACCCTCGCCCTCATTCACCCTCAGCTCGCTCTCTCGCGGCACATCGGCATCAACTTAAGAGCCCATCGTGTTCAGTGTTCTTAAAGCAATTCAAGCACAGTAATTAAAGTTCGAATCCCATTAATCATAATCATTTATTAATCTAGGGTCTAGGTCGCTTTACTACATTCGTTGCTCTCTTTATTTATGAATATGAATTAAAAGTTAAGCTCAACCTTTCGGTTACGGTTACGGTTAGAGGAGATACGGTGTTTAATCAAGCCTGAGCTTAAGTTGAGCTTAAGCTTGACTCCGCTGCTGGCATATAGACAGTGGCCACTCAGAGACCGGTCACTAGCTGGCACTGGCTGCAAACTGGCTGTAAATCCGAATCGTGGAAGCATCATCGTCATTTATACGACGATTTCGTGCATACAAGTTTCGAAGGGTCCCCGGTAATTCAGATTAGAGTACTCGTACACTGGTACTTACTACCCGCGCGCTCTAGCAGCGGCCACTCAGGCTGGCCAATAACGACTCATTACAGTAGCCATCAATCATTAATAAACTGGTACTTAGACTACTACTACTACTACTCAGCACGTACAGGCACTTCCGTCGAGTCAAGTCACCGGAAATGCCGTGGATTGTCAATCAGAGGCTGCTTTGCCGCAGTTGAACGGAACGTTGGCATGACCCCGTCGCGGTGCGGATCGATTTTTTTTGTTTTGGTTGTTTGTTGGTTGGTTGGACTTTTTGATTCCATTTCGATTTTTCCATCGATCGACGCGGATTCGGATGCCTGCCAGGCTTTACCAGTGAAGTCGCCGACGGCGAAAGACGACGTCCATGTCAGGTCGGCGTCAGAGTCTAAGGTAGTGCGTGGCTTGAAAGCCTTAAGAGTGACATTCAAAAATGTAAAACTCGGATAAATAAACGAGGTCAAAAGAAAGTCGTACGTACTTAACCTATCCAGAAGATCGTAAGTATCATCAGATGATATGTATATCCCGCTGCGTCACCCAAATAACTAGAGTTAAACTAACAAGGTGAGAAGGTCCTGAAAGCGCATCGAGAGAGCGAGTGGGATCGAGGTGGAGGTGCCGGGATACTGCTGTACTGTATTGTACGTACTCAGGCTGTAGATCATCATCATGGCGGCCTACCTGCCTGCCTGCCTGCCGCGCTAGCCACGGAATCGGATATAGCGGACATTCGTATTCGTCATCACGCGTCACGATTCGATTCACTGGAACTTCCAGAAATTCTGAATTCAGGTAGGTGGATGCGTCGTGTGTGTGTGTGTGTGCGCGTAAATGTGTGGGCACGGATTGTTGGGGATTTTGGGCTTTGGGGAGGTGGAGGTGTGTATTGTAGGTGGGCTGACTCGTGACTCTCGGATGAGGTGAGGTGAGGTGAGGTGACTCGGAGAATGTCATAGGAAATGGAAGTGGAAATGGGGAGATACCAGCCTCTCCTCGAGGTCTCGAGTCCCATCGAAGAACGAAAGAAAAGAGAGAACAAAAAACAAAAAAAAAAGGTTACTAGTTAGAGTAGTCTTAAGTACCTTGAGGACGACGTCAAATGAGCTGAAGGAGTCACTTATTGTTATAATACAAATGACTTTGTGGGTTGTGGGTTGTGTGCACAGACACACAAAAGAGTCATCTACATACACAATCAGAAAAAAAAACAGGAGTCCAGGACACGCGATGTCGATGAGGATTTCGATGTGTATCGAGGCGATTCAGAAGACGGTCGATGTGGGTTCTTCTTAGTGCGAATCCTTACACATCGTGGATGTCGATGATGGACGGGTGATGGATGATAGATGATCGATGATGTACACGGCGCGAGCGCAGCGCGTCTCTTGGATTCGAACCAAAGTTCTTCTCGATGGCCGGTCAGCCAGCCAGCCAGCGAGGCGAGGCGAGGCGAGGCAAGAGAGAGAGAGAGAGAGAGTAGGAGCAACAGGTGATTGCTACGTGGATTCGAGGGTTCGTTGGGACTCACCGATCAGCGAAGGTAGGCTTGCACACACACACGACACACGATATGATCCCGGCCATCATCAATTCACTACTTACAACCCGAAAAGAGAGAACTGTCATTTTTCAAGGCTACTTACTGACACGTCCACGTCCGATTGATTGTGACTAGAAGAAGAAGGCGACGAAGAAGAGGCAAAAAAAAGGGATCCTCGTCAGAGTAGGTTTGAACACCGGAATTAAAAAAGACCTAGAGGGATATCGAAATACCCTTGTAAGGGCGTCCTGATCGGCGGGAGGGCTACTAATTATGTAGGTTGACGTAGGAGGCTCACCTCATTTCGCAGTTTTTGGACGTGCAAGGTGGAAAGAGAAGGTAACGGGCCAAGAAGGCGTAATGGACCGCAAATGGAGACAAAGGGGAAACGCGAGGAGCGGCGACTTGATGGATAGCCGATTTTGGATTTTTTTATTTTAATATTTATTTCGGGCTTCTGTGAGGCTGATTGAGAAGAGTGAGACTACTAAGGGAATGTGAGGTGGGAAAGAGGGAAGGGGAAATAAGAGGAGTCATCGGGCTGAATGGAGATGGATGGATTTAAACAAAGTGAATTTATGGTTTTTGAACTTGAAGCTGTATGTTAACGTTTAGCTGGGACGGGGGGGAGATTGCATGGGGCCATGGACAAAAGCGGAAGGGGGACTGCAGATCATGCAAGGCACGTGGATTGGGGAGAGATCGGGACCCGATATGGACGCGGTTTTCGTGTGTTTTTTGTGCAGAAAATAAATCGTGTCAAAAATAAACGGGGGGTGCTATGGTGTCGCTGGTTGGATATTTTTTTGATGGAATGGGAGACTTTATATGGGATAAAATGGGACGAAAAGGTGTTACGGTGATGCTGATGAGACAGATCTTGTCGGGGTTTGACGACCCCCTCGGATTAGGATTATGTACATACGCCTCTCAACCAATCCGCAGATCCGATCCATCTCCATCATACTCCTCCAGGGACGCTCGCTGACGCCAATCTTGTCCCTCGGGTTATCCGGTAGCCCTGTTCCAATTCTTGCTCTTTAAAACCCGACTTATCCTCTAGTTTCCCAACATTTCTCCCCTGTCCCAACTATGCCCTCCCCAAGCCCTTCCTCCCCGCCCGTTTCTCTGCCCAGCATCCATGAAATGTTTCCAGGTCTGTATTTATGTCATTCTCTTCATCTGTCGTCTTATTCCTCATCAATGCCACAGACCATCTCATGAGCAAGGACAATAGTCGTCCTCGTTCATCATATAGTACTCAAGTATGTCAATGTCTTTCATTGAATTTATCGAAATTGACGCCCTGGCTCTCACTCGTCTTAGTCACCCGGTGTCCATCATCGGCACCGCGCCCCACATCATCACGGATGTGCACAACCGGACTGCCACCGTCAGCCTCACGTCCACGCCAACCCGGATGAGATCCACAATCTTCCTTGCTCTGAATCCTCCGCCTCAACCTCTTCGCAATCATCCTCATCATCTCCTGGACCGTCTTCCTCATCCCTCTCGCCCTCCGCGTCATCATCCTCATCGTCTCGCAGACGTTCATCAACATCAACCGCAGCGTCCTCATCTTCCTCGACTCAGAATATCTACGCGTTCAACGTCCTCCGTTCCTCACCCACCGCTTCGTCTCTCCAACATATAACCACCTCTTCGAAGTTTCCTTGCAACAACAACAACACCGTTAATGTTGTTGGTAATCCCACTCGGCCGCCGCCGCATCCCTATTGTGTAGAGGCTGGTCAGCAATATCGCGAGGCACAGGACGGGAGGTCCGCTTATCCGTCCCCGCCTGATCCTTACCACTCCTCTCACCACCACCAACAACAACAAAGTGGCCCAAACCCGCTCGTGAAACAATATCGTTCTTCCGTCACCACTAGCATACCCTCCGGCGTTCCCGGACTTGTCGATCGTCCAAGTTCTGGACTCAGATATCCTCTCCAGCACCAACACCAACATCGTCAGCCAGGCGAGGATGAGGAGGGAGTTGCGGGTGCGGCGGGCAGTGGCAGTGGCCAGGACGAGAATGACACCTCGGTCGGTAAAAAACATGTCTGCCCGACGTGCTTCAAACGGTTCAATAGGCCAAGTAGCCTACGGATACACGTCAATACGCATACCGGCGCTACGCGTGAGTTTCTTTTTTATTTTAATTTTTTTTTTTTGGTGGTCGACTACCTACCGCACATTTCTCTTCTCTTCTCGTCTTCCTTTTCGTCATGCTCTGAAACAACCATTGACTCACATGCACATAACAGCCTTCCGATGCCCCTGGCCCAACTGCGGTCGCGAATTCAACGTGAACTCGAACATGCGTCGGCATTTTCGCAACCACACTTCCCCCGGGTTCTCTCGCCAACAACAACAACCGTCTGCGTCCGTGGGCCCGTCTGCGTCCGTGTCTGCGTCTGCGACTGTATCTGCGTCTGTGTCGGTGTCTGCGACTGTGTCATCCGGGTCGACGCCCGTGCCGTCTGGGTTAACCCACAATACCATCAATAATAATAATAATAATAATAACACCAACAATAACAACAACAATAACAACAAAGTGAATCCGGAGACGCGCAGAAAGCGACGGCGTGTCAGTCTTCCCTTCCCTCCTCCTCCCCCTCCTCCTCTTCCTCTTGGCACGCAACACGATCGCGATCGCGATCACGATCATGGAATGGACGTGGACGTGGACATCGACATGGACGCGTCTGGACCTGCTGCCCCGACTTTGCCGCACGGCGCTAACAAGCGAGCGCCCGCGGCGGAGGCTAATGCTACTCGTGGCGGGTACCATCATCATCACCACACACCTTACCCACACCCACACCCGCACCCACATATGCGCATGCGCAGCATGCGGACGAACGAAGACCGTCATCGATCAGAGTACATCTACACGCACCCGTATCCGTATCCTCCGAAACACGAACGTGATTATGATTATGAGCGTGAACGTGATCAGAGGTATGGGTACGAGCAGGATGAGTATGAGTATGATTACGAGTATGAGTATGACTATATGCACGGGCACCGCCGCGAACCTGCTGGGCCTGGTGGGCGTCCGCGTCCTCATCAGCATCATCATCACCCACGTCACCCGTACCCACATTCATATCAACAACAACAACGTCAGCGTCATCAGCATCCCAAGTTCATCGACAACGCGGAGTCCGCTATACCATCCCCGCCGATATCGCATATCTCGATGAGCGAGGAGGAGGGTGAGGGTGAGGGTGAGGGTGATGATTTGAACGAGGATGAGGACGATGAGGGAAGTTCGAGTGGCACAGACGTATCGGGTGACGACGACGAGATGGATACCACGCGGAAGCGACGACACCGACACCTTCGCCATCGCCATCGCCACCACCAGGACGGTCGTCGTCGACGTGCTTCAGGAGGAGGACCTCGTCGTGCGCCGACCTACCCGTACGCTGCTGCGTACCAGGGCTCTATTTCGTCTTCGTCTTCTTCGCATCCGTATCCGTATCCGTATCCATACACATACTCGCCAGCACCAGCACCAGCGCCACCACCACCGTACGCACACACGCACTCGCACACGCGTGGTGCGCAACCGTATCCCGCCGCGCCGTATGCGTACCCGTCGTCGACGTCGTTCGCCCGTGCTCAGCCGCAGGGTCAGTCGCAGGGTCAGCAGCAGGGTCAGTCACATCTGTTGACACCACGTTCGAGCTCGGCGTCGATGTCTGCGTCTGCTTCGGCGTCTGCTGCAACGTCGGCGTCGGCGTCTGCGTCGGTGTCTGCTGGAGCGTCGGCGTCGGAGCCTGCGTCGTCACCCGCGAATTCGCCTCCTGGCTCGCCTGCAAGTCGTGCTTCTGTCTCTCCTTCGCCTGTGCCTATGTCTATGGAAGAGGGTGATGGTGAGGGTGAGGACGCCAAAGACTCCTCTGACTCGAAGTCGAACTCGAACTCAAACTCAAAGTCAAACTCAAAGTCGTCGAAATCAAACTCGAAATCGAAATCGATTCCAACGACGACGACGACGACGCCTCACTTCCGCTCGTCGTTGTTCGATCTAAAGGACGACGAGAGAGTGTCGGTGTCGACGGTGTTGAGGCCTGCTGCGTTTGCTTATGTTCGGTGATTTTTTTGTTTTTTCGATTTTTTTGTGTGTTTTTTTTTTTTTGTGTGTGTGTTTTTTTTTTGTGTGTGTGTTTTTTTTGTGTGTGTGTTTTTGGGAGGAGGAGTTTTTGGAGGAGTTTTTGGAAGAGCTCATTTTGGACCTTCTGTACACAATCGATCGACAGCACGGTCGTGTCATCTATTTAATACTTATTCCTATTCGCGTTTCTGATTCTTATTCTGATTTCTGAAATCCACTTTGTATACTTATATCGCTCTTTTTGCCGCTTTCTTGCTCTGTTTTGCCATAGTTTAGTTCTTTTTTTTTGGTGGTTTGGGTTTGGTTTGTTTTATCTTTATTCACTACTTACTTACTTACTCTTTCAATTACCGTTACTCGAGTCGTCACTTACCGTGTACCTACACACACACATAGTAGTCTTGGTCTTCTAATCAATTCTTGCACGCTTGAACCTTCACCAGTCACTGTCGACCCTATATCATTGTCGTTGTATATCTTGTTCGCAATCTGCGATTTGTCTACCTCTGAGGTTTCTCAAGTTCAATGTTCAATGTTCATGCTCATGTGTGAAGTCCTGGATTCGCAGGCAACTTGGAGTTGGTTTCTCAAAAAATTGAAAAATGTCGAAGTTCCTCCCCGCGCCCGGGCCGGCGCTGTCCGGCCTCATCGTTTCATTTCATTGGAGTTCAACTTGTCCAGACTCCAGCGCTGGTGCCGCTGAACATCGAAAGATGTTTTTTGAAGACGCATGAGTCCTATTCTTTGTTACGACGGGCATATACCGTCTTTTGAAGGTTCTAATTTACAAATTTTTATGGTCTTTGAACGTGAACCGTTTGGCCTTTTGGCTCGGACATCTGAAAAATCAGTGCTTGAAGCACATTATCATGCCATTCCAGGTGCGAAGTTTGGCCCCAGTGAGTTGAAGTCATCCTCAATGAATGATGCATCGACACTGGCAGACTGAAATACGTCAGGGTCATTTGAATCTTCCCGATTAGACTGCTCCTCCCCCATCTCCGTCTCCGTCTTACCCATACTACCCCCTTATTTCTAAAATTCCACAGATTCTTTTCATCAGACCGAGGATCTCACTGCTCTACATAAGTACGAGATTGTACGTACATACTTATCTTTGATGCAACGTGAACGTGAACGTGAACTCAAGGCAGAGTTCTGCTAAATAAAACTGTGTACTGAAAATGGGACAGGCTAAATCAGAGGCACCACGAGCGCTGTGCGTGGCCTGGACGGACACATGGCAGTGAGTGACTTGTTCTGCCTCAGGCTAATCCAATCTGTTGAGAAAGGCATACGTACATATTTTCGTGATCGTGTTGCTTCAAGTTTGCGACATCGGACGTCAGCATTATGTGGTAGCATGATTCTGCATGATTCCTTACCCCGTTTTGAAGCTTGACGTGCCAGTGTATGATCCAAGGATGATCCCACTGGTGATGTGCAGTCGATTTAGAAAAGGTCAACCTGAGGTGCATCAAAGATTTCTGCCTTTTCCGAACGGATTTCTGTCCTTATGGACTATTAAGTAGTACATACATACATCAAAGCCCACGTTCAGACCTCAACAGAACATCTTGGACTTGCACTTCCGCGTCTAAGAATATGGGCATATTCATTTTTTTATAATTTTATTTTGATGTGGGGGACGAAAATCCCAGCATCAAACAAGCGGCGGGGATCTGAATCACGGAGAGACTAGAGTGCGTCCCGTGGTGCCCTGTCCCCCCGTTTATCAGCTCCCGAGCCACGAGCCCATGTCAGTTAGCTGTTGGTGGAAGACAGGAAGTCGATGGAATATGTTTGATCAACAACTTCAAGGGGTGTGTCCAAGGGCAAGTCGGGTAAGCGGACGTTTCCACGGCCTACTGACGTATGTACAAGTTTGCACTGCTAACACTGGTGTCGGATCGTCATGTCAGTGTTGCGACTGACTGCTATGTACTTACCTATCACGGATGCACGGCTGTAGACTATAACCTATGGACGACAGCACTCCAGTGCCGGTGACGGACAGTCGATGTGTTGTGCCACTTTTGACTCAGTGTTGGTTTCATTTATGTATATCGATGTCAAATCGAAATCTCTTTTAAAAATAAATTCTTGTTTGACTTGATCGTCTCAAGCTTCGTCACCTCGGTCGGTTGCCAGTGTCCTAAGTCTCAACTTCTGAGAAGAAGAACTTCGAACGAAGTTAAGTGGGAAGGGTGGTGTATTTCAATCGAAGTTTGATATCATTTATTGCGTTTGGTATTTTTTTGTGCGAGGCATCATCAATCTATCTATCAATCAATCAACAAACCTCCTGAGTCTGCTCAATTTTATTTGGTCCTCCAGGGCTCGGTTTCGGGACTTGAGTTTGGATTCTTCGAATATGTAAGTCACATATCAGTCGCAAAAATGCGAATTGCGAATCTATGATACATCAGCGCATTTGAAGTTCACAATCCATTCTTCTCTGGATCTTATGGATCACAAGGCCTATGGATAGTCGGCATCCCACTTCAGACTGTTCTCTATTTAGCAAGCTACCGGGTGCGAGGGGTTGACTCAACGTTGAACTCTTGAACCTTGTCGTTATCGTTATCTCTAATATGAGGCAGTGGGTCGGATGATAGTAGGTTTTCACTGGGCCACTGACCGATCATCCAACTCGGAGTAGTCGCTCATCTACAAGTTACGACTGTGATTGCTCGCTCGGTCTGTCGTAAACGTTTGTGTGCGCTTGGACTCGTATGATAATGTGTGGATGGAATCACCGAGGGTTCATGCTGTTATCTCTTGAGTCTACACAGAGTAAATTCGGCGTGGCGCTGGAAGCTCCATCCTATTTTTCTTGTACAGGCAGAATTGAGCTCAGAAACTCCGTATTTACTGACCATTTTCCAAAACGTTCAAGACCAACATCGAGGTGCCGCTGATCTCGTGCTGATCGTCTTCTCCTCAGTGGGACCGGCAACACGGATGGACGGTTCCGCGGCAATCAAAAGTTGCGCGATCGCTTACGTACGCATCACATCGCCTACGCCTACGGCGTCTATGTGACTTTGTTACAACTGGACTTCCTCATGAGAGTTTTTTAATAGTCGATGTTCAGAGGTTGACTTGGGGAGACGTAGCTATGTGACCAACGTGTTTTATCTTTCTATTTGCGTGGATCATTTCCGAGTTGGTTTCAGGACGACTCGTCATCTCAAGAATATTATCCGTCGGAAGCCCAGTATCCGTGAATTGGCGCCGTCGAGTCACCACTGTGCTTCAAGTTCGATACGTCCTTCACAACGCGGGTGCCAGGTTCGGGCATGTCGATTATTGAAACGAGTCCTTTCGTATCGACGGGAGATTTTCTTTTTGGGAATTGTTTACACTTTGGAAAATGATTGTCTTTTTAACCCCATGTGAGAGAGTGTTTCGCGCATAACACTTTCCGAAAATTTCCACGAATATACACACCTGCACAGTCCCCATACATAGGTAATGCTGAACGCTTATACATAAGCTCTATCTCTAAGCGATACGAGGCCAAAGATCACCGCTCCCCAATGCTCAGAGCTGCTGCGGCAAGCCGTTCGGGCTTCACGGGGGGATTGGTATTAGGACATCGCCAAAAGTGGAAGAGGTAAATCATATGTAGCACTGAGTGTGTGGATGAGGTACCCTAGCTGAGGGAAGAGTTATGAGAATTTAAGGATATACATGGGGTTGTGCCAAGAACTGGTTTCGTAAATCACTGAGCTGAAGGGAGAGAGGGGGGGTCTGAGATTCTGACTCTTTGCATTCAGTGACAGGCTTCTTCCGGATATGGAGCAGGGCGACGACTTCGAATTAGTACAAATGTTAGGTCCTCTTTCCATATCTAATGATCAAAACTAACGAAAACTCGATGCCTATCTTTGGATGGATGAAAGCGTATATAGGGCGTAGGAAGGCTGGTACCTTCAAGCCCGACAAGTCTCGTCGACGTTCCAGTGCATTTATCATTGAAGTAAACACAGCACACGCTGGGTGTTATTGCGGTTCGGGTCAAGGATAAATAGTCTAATTCGATTGAGGCTGCCTCAAGAGGATACACCCGGCAAGGAATGTCCAAGTGTTTGCGTGTATGACTGGCGGCCATGCCGAAGAACTTGGAAGAATTCTCATCTATTCCTGATGTTACTTCCATACCCTACCCGCCTAGTAAATCAATAGTAAATATAGGATTAATTCATCCAGATTTCAAACTTGAGATCGCCGATTACGGTCAGTTGAGAGTCAGATGCTGGGTCCGCAGCTTGTCCGCGAGATTACCATAAGCACATATTCACTATTTAAGTGAGGAGGAAGGAGGGAGTGTGATAATCCCCAACCTATGTGGTAATACGCCATCTTGAGATAAGATCTTTGGCGGAACTATCACCCCTCTGATCGATCAGTGTTAATAAGCGGGGAGGAGTGGGGTGGGCCGATGAGCACCTCATCCTGACGGATGTTTTCCGCTTTCATGTCACGATTTACATACATAACATGAGATGCCCGTAAGGGTAATACCACGTTAACGCCTTTCCATGACGTCTTAGTCGTGGCCCAAAATCGGACAGAGAGCAGTGATCCAATCTTGTCAACGAGAAAAAAAAAATTGTTGAATGCGAACGCTATTCAATCTGTCATCAATTGAGGAACGACGGGGATTGTATGACTTCAAAGGAACGTCCTTCACGACTCGTGTGAAGCATGTGGCGAGTGACATTCGACAGTCTGGGTGACACCCGTCATGCTTGATCCTTTATTGCTTGAGCCGACGTCGGAAAGTTCAGTTGTCTGGCCGTCATTAGACGGTGCCACTGCGGAAAAAGGAGAGAAAATTTATCTTGTCGGAGGCCGAGGAACCAGAAAAAAAACAAGGACACAAAAGTCGGGACTTGAAAGTACAACAATGATCCACTCATCTTCAATAGCGGGTATATTGAACGAAAATCGAGTATAGAACAAGGCATCTGTATCCAATTGACGCCGCACTGCACCCTACATCTTACTCGACAATTTTGCGTTTACATTCTGGCGACTGAGGACATCCAGAATAGCAGATGCTAATTTGGTAGGAGCCTCCTGTACGACCTGTTTGGAAAGGCTCAGTACGAGCTAAACGGCGATGGCAGTGATAGCCGGTCATGAAGCAAGGACCTACAAGGCGTCCCACATCCTCTAGTCGTGTGATGGAGGCAAAGTTTCTTCCCTCCTGGGGATTTATTAAACTATCCTGAGTTTCCCTCTCACTGTGAGGAGGGTAAATATGATCAATAATTGTTCTCCCTGGTTGACGACGATAAATCGGCACGTACAACATATCGTTTGTTCCTCCGTAAATAAGATGGACGGGGACGAATTCGCATATCATGTTCAGCTGATTGACCGCGTCACGGGTATAACGTCTCCCCTTGAACGCAATGTTCTCTTCCAGTCTGTGCGTTGTCAACGTAACTCCGGATTTCTTGTCCGGATAGAATGCGGTGGGGAGAGAGCGAAGTCCGTAGTTCTGCGAAGCGTCGATCCTACATGAGTTCGACCTTAAAGCCGAAAGGGCGATCACTTACAGTATAGGCGTCGAAAACCCTCTGATCCCATGATTCACAGGGCAAGCTCGTCTTCATCCACTCTACAGCAGCTTCAAAGCTCTTCCAAACATCTCGTCTGATAGGAGTCATCATCTCGACCATTTTATACAAATCGGACGAGTGGCCCTCCTTTTCCCTCGACCACATTGGGGGATCGACGAGAATAATACTGGAGAATGGGATTCTGGAAGGTGGGTTGAAAAAGGAAGTTGATAGGGTTCTAGAGTGCGGTTTTCAGATGCCAACTCGCAGGGCAAGAAAAGAGCTTGAGGTTGGGTTACATACACTCCTACGGCTCCCGCGGAATGACCGCACAAGACAACTTTGTGGCCCCTTTTGCCTGGGTCGAGCAGCCCGGATTTGTATAATGTCGCAAATGCGTCGGCGTAGTCCCAAATGGCTGGTACACTTGAGTTAACGCGCAAAACCTGATCAGCTAGCGGCAATGCGTACTGGTGATTTCAGGCTTCCGCACAAGAACATCTTCGTTCACGGTACATGCCTCGCCGTGATTCTGGCAATCAAGGGCCCATGCCTCGCAGACAACCCGTTTCTGATCCAATCTGAACAGATCCTCGACGGTTGGCTCCCAGGTTTCTTTGACTGAACAAGGCGTTAATCATGAGGAAAACGTACATCTAGAACACTCACAAAATCCAGCGCCGTGTCCAAGGAGAAGTACGATACCAGGTGTCACCCTTTCGTTCTCGCCCTCTCTGGTGTACCGCTTCATGGTACATATCAGAGGAACTCCATTTGTCTGCGTTGAAATCGCATACTTCTCGATCTTCAAGCTCATTCTCGATATTCACCAAAGCCGCGACGAAATAGAAAGAACCAGGAAGAGAACTTGGGCCTGTGAACGGTCAACATATGGCCAACGGCGGTCGTGCGTGGTAGTGATCATGACAGAGCTTTGTTGGCAAACAAATTCGTGGCCGAAGTCAGACCGGGGCAGATAAGATAAGATAAGATATGGCCCCAGTGACGAATATCTCCGGCCGATATTTCAAAGTCCGATGCTGTGAATTCGTCATTGTTGAACGGAATGTTCTCGACGTTGAACTTGTACCTCTATGTCCCAGAGTCTTTCTCCTCAATGTACACCATTGAAACAGCAGTATGACTCCTGCTTTAACTCATGGTTTGAAGGTTACCTTCAGCCAGCCATAGCCGCGGGGAAATCTCCGGAGACCCGTGCTGCGTACTCGGAACAAAAGGCAGACGAATTTCAACAGAAATGCGGCAAAGTTTGGGAGGAATACAAGGCGTGTGTTCAGGTATGTCTATTTTGACAACCACACAATCAACAATACACAAATTGAATGAATATTTCTATCTCCAGCTCGCCGTCAAGACGCATGGTTTAGACAAGCTGCTGGACCAAGCCAGGGCAGAGAACCCCCTGGTTGATCCCATACCGCCGCCAAATAAATGATCATCTTTTCCTGTACAAGGTCTCTGGTTTCTCCTCTGGAACGATATCTGTTTCTGACATTATACCTTCAAGCCCCCTCTCATGTTGTTTCATAGTTATATATAGAAAATTTTGCATTATCTCTCGTGGATCTCGCGCTCGGTGCTCATGATGCGGCAGAAAGGGCCACACACGGGCAAGAAGACGCACACTCCGAATCCAATCTGGGAAAACGCGTCGATCACTGTGGAGAGTCTCGCAGGTTCGAAACCCAACGGGAAGGATAACGGTGGAGAGCCTACTCTGAATCTGTCCGAATGAAATGCCACGGCCACGAACGGCGCGGATGAAAATCTCGAGTAGATGCCTACCATCGTAACCCAGTTAATATGTTACAAAGCGTTCGGGTCACTTCGATGCAAGGGAAACATCGTCCAGAACAGGCTTAGAGCTTAATATAACGCGCGGATGGACTATCGCTCGCGCAACTCTATATTCCGATGCGGAGAGTGGGTTCTGTCACTTGCTTATGGACGCGATCCGCGTCATCCGGCGAAGTTGGACCATGTTATAATGTGGCCTATCGAGTCTGTGTTGACTTCACAGCCCAAGCCCTGGTCACTCTCTGAAGGTATTTTGTGGTTCTTCTCTACTTGACACTCATCCTAATATAGGACGTCCTCGTAGACCACAACGCCAACACTCAATCATGTCTTCAGAAGATAACCGCCGTGTCATCACCCAATTCATGGATGTTCTCCAAACGCGCAGATACGACGACCTCCTTCCTCTCGCGACACAAGGCGCAACATGGTGGGTCGCTGGCCCGCAAGATACCCTGCCCTTCTGCGGGAGTCACCTCCTCTCCGACCGGGCAGCCCAAATGAAGGAATCGTTCGGCAAGGCGAGCTCAGTCAGCTATGAGATTCGCCACATCATCTCAGAGGGAAACACGGTGATTCTGGAGTCGGTGACGAGGGCGGAGGGTCCGATTTCGGGCCAGGTTTATGAGAATGAGATTTTGACGACGTTCACGTTGGTGGATGGGAAAATTCAGAGTATTCGGGAGTACCTCGATACCACACAGATCCTGAAGTACATGGGAGCCGCGTAGGGAGACAAAAATATAGACTCGATGGTGCGATACCTGCGTCCACGCCTGCGTCGTCTGGAGCTTGGTTTACCCTGAAATGCATGCAATAATAGCATGAAAATGGAAGTTAAACGTTATAGACCCTTATCGTTGAGCATTTACGAAGGCCGGCATACCCGAGTAAGACCCTCAGGCAAATCGCTTGCACCGTAAATTAAATACTCCGGATTATGCGGCGCCTAAATCACGTAGGGTGGCTTCTAGCAGCGAATTGATATGGTCAGAGGTTACTCTAATGATTTCTCTTGTATAAAAGGCCATTTTAATTGAAATCGATGCGATGGGTTTATAGCTTCTAATTGCTATGAAACGAGGGTACTGCCAACCCTTGGTGCGCGCCAGTCAAAGAAAGATGAGTGGTTGGTTGATAACTTGATCGACCAACACCGCGTGCGCTAAATTTGGGTTCACAGTTCGCGTTATCTTACGGATACACGGGAACGCTTTGTGAGTGAGCATGAAGCGATGCAGCTGGATAGCGCATAAATATTGGATGTTTGAAGTTTGATTGACGTCGCTCGCTGCAGGACTATCGGCCATTGAAAAGGCTAACAACAAAACGTTGGATATTGTTAGGGGTATCATCTTGCCCACAAAAGATGACGATGACTCACAGCCCCATTGCGTTCTAGGACTAGTAAGACCTACGTACTCCGCGTCGCCAGAATCTTCCTAAGCCTACTTACTCTGAATCTCCGTAAATGGCGAAGGATTCAGATGTGGCGAATCTCGGGCCACTCGTTCTGTCTTAAATAGCCTGGGAGGAGAGGAAACCCTCAACACAACACACCCTCAGTCACTTTAACAACACAACCCAGGTAGGGCACATCTCTTCCTCCTCCTCCAACTCCTCCAACTCCACTGGCTTATTCGTGTTTCCACAAGAAAAGAAAAAAAAAAACGCACACCATGTCCGCTGAAGACAACCGTCGCATCATCACCTCCTTCATGGACGTCCTCCAAACACGCAAATACGAGGACCTCCTCCCACTCGCCACAACAGACGCCACATGGTGGATCGCCGGCCCACAAGAGACGCTCCCCTTCGCCGGCAAGCACCTCCTCTCCGACCGGGCGGTCCAGATGAAGGCCGCCTTCGGTCAAGCAGGCACGGTGAACTACGAGATCCGTGCGCTCACTGCTGAGGGGAACACCGTGGTGATGGAGTCCGTGACCAAGGCGGTGGGACCCGCTGAGGGCCAGGTGTACGAGAATGAGATCTTGACCAAGTTCGAGATCGAGGGCGGAAAGATCAAGGAAATCCGGGAGTACCTCGACACGACCGCTATTTTCAGGTACATGGGAGCTGCTTGAGCTCCTTGCGTGCTTGCTTGAGTCGGAGCGGGTTGGTTGGATGGTAGCATAGTGATATTTATCTCGTATCTCGTTTGTTTGCATTGGCCGTCATGAAATTGCATTTGTATTCACAATCCAGTGATACGTATCTTGAAGTTGCGTCAGACTTTTCATGAACATCGACTGATGACGACGAAAGCGTGGCCAGATGATTAGAGTTGTCAGTACCTTTGCAGACGTAATCTGTCCGCGGGTCCATTCACTTCTTCCCTCCCCGTGACGCCATCGTACTCGGATTACTCTGGATAGGGTCCAGATGCGGTTCAGTACCCAATCTGCTCCATAACCGTTGGTGTCTTTAGTGTTTTTCTCCCATGTAGTTGTTCTTCTTTGAGCCACGGTAATTCAAACATTGGTCAAGACACCTATGAGGTCGGACGATGAGACGTTCAATGACTGAAAAAGCGAACACAAGGGAACGGTTTTACCTTTCGTTTTGAGGTTGAGTAGAATAATAGGATAAACCCGCCGATCATCGTACCGAGTCCCATCGAGCCTAACATGACGCATGGATCAGAATGGGATTCCAGGTCAGAAACACAAAAAAAAACGAAAAAAAGGGCTCACCAACGAAGAGCTCAACAGTCCTAAACCCAAATCCTCCATACAACGCTTTAGACTCTTTATTTCTTTTATCGCGCAGAGAGGCAGCGATGATGGGCCCAACGATAGACGTCAAGCCCTCCACGCTCGCAAAACACCCAAACGCAATGTTTGTTATATGGTTTTGAGTGCCTGACAATTACAATTATCAATTATCAAATTCCAGGTTGGGAAAGTTTCAGCTGAAAGGAGCCTCCATGGCACGAACCTCCAATCTCGGAAGCTGCTGCGGGCCATATCCCCGGGAAGGCTCCGCCCTAGTAAGTAGTAGTACGGGGTCAGTAACCGAGAGTTTCGTTGGAAGGGACAGACTCTGTCTTACGAATCCACCAAACACGCTCGCAAACACGAAAATCCAAGGGAGGGAAGAAGCGAACCCCCAGAAGACAAAAGACGCGACGGCGCACCCGATACCGCTTGACATGATAACGTACGGATACGGGTAAGAGTCCGACAGGCGACCGAAGAGCATGAAGAAGATGGCAGAAGCAACGTTGAACACGGCTAATACGAGTCGGGATGGAAGAGCGGTGGCTGGGGATAAGGACGAAGTGTATGTTGGGATGAACAAGCTGACAGGAAAGAAACCGAGAGCTTGGACGAATGTGATGGCAGCCTAGTAAGGGGGAGATTGAGAAGGGGTATGGTACGAGCAAAGATTGACATACATACCACTCCATATAGAACTGGTCCTCTCAAACTTGATAGATTGGCTGGGAACCAAGGTTGACGGGGAACGTCCGTCATACTGCCAGGCTTCCTGATTGGAACTCTCGGTTTCATCCCGAGCAAGGCGGTCGACATGCACAACCCGAAGACGATGGCCCATATCCTAAGGCAGTAATACTAGCCCTCAGAAACGTATGCTAGTAGAGCATCCAGTATGATAGAATACTGACCTAAGCGTCCAGCGGAATCCGAGTTTCTGTAGCATTGTGCCCATGACGAGAGGGAACACGAAGCCTCCGATTCCCGACCCACCAAATATGATGCCTGTGGCGAGTCCTCGTCTGGTGACGAACCATTCTGGTAGCCAAATCATAACCGGAGAATACAGGGTGCTCGCACTCAATCCAAAGACGACGCCCTGGAGAAGGATCATATGCCATATCTACGGAATGAGGAGCTTAGTTCTGACAAAAATCGATTAGAGCCGAACGTACCTTAGAAGCAAAGCTTGATAGTAGGAGAGCGAGGAAGCATAACGAGAGAGATGCCCACATCCCATGTTTTATGTACTCCGGATATCGTTGGTACACTGGAAACGAATTCGTTATCCAAACGACGCGCGTAAGAAACAAGGTACAAACATAGAACGACGAGAACTAGGGCAAAATATTGAATGCCTAGTGACGCAGTTCCGATGGTCGAAATCGCAGCAGCAGATGACGTGTTGAAAGGAGGGTTCATCGAGTAGTAATCTCACATGTGCCTTTAAGTCATTATATGTTCATATAGATTCGTTTAAGGCCACTCACCTTGAAAGATTCCGTACGTGTTATTCCAACCCCAGATAAAAAATTCAAAAGCAAAGGCGGATACACAGAACAGCCATGCATCTCGACCCTACGACGAGCTTTAAATCAGCACAACAAGCAACCATTGACAAACAGTAAAACAGACCTCATCAGTGGCCGGAAGATTCGTGTTCGAGTCCGTCGATACCACGACATTGTCCACCTCATCCGGGCCATCTTTCGAAGTGCCATTCTTCTCCCTGCGGTGGATGTGAGGTGTAGCGTTTGTTGGCGGTCTGCTGAGTTCCTCCAGGGGGTACTCCATGTGGGGCGATGCACTGACACACCATTTTGCTCCTTTTTATGCGATATCGGTTAGATATAATGTTGCCGCACCGTCCGACGGGCTCGCCGCTTCATAAAGATCGTCATTGCAAATTGGGCTAACATGTCGTTCTTGCGGATATCGTTGTTGGTTTTTTTGGACCTCCGGCGTGTTCGCCCAAGGTTCAACGTTCAAACAGAGTTCAAACGTTCACCTAGATGAGCAATATAACTTGAAAGACGGTGCGCGAAAAGTCCTTGAATGATGACAGCACGGGACGATGATGGGAAAAGAAATTTGCAAATCCTGTCGGCCTCAAGTGGGAGTCGGCATAAACAACGATAAATACCGCTAAAATACCGTATTAAAGGCTCATAGTCTCCCAAGAGCTCTGTTGGCTATCAAAGATGTATATTGCGACTGAGATACATATTTTTGTAATAAAGTAAAAATCTCTAAAAAATCTTCGAGTGAATTATGGTGCAATACTGCTGTCGGCAAGCTTTTGCAGAAGTGTGGTTTCAAACTCCGATACGGAATGAAAATGATTGACCGACATCTCCGACTCGGAATCGGAATAGCAACCGTGCTGTTCCAGCTGTGGCCCGTAAGTATAGCTGGAAACTAGGGAAACGAAGGACGTACTTTGTAAGACTTTGTTTGTGGGTCGCTGTGGGTGCCATCATTGTATAAAAATGGACTGAACAACATATCAAGGCATCTGGTTTGTCAGGTGAGCGAGATAAAGTAGGGGAGATGGCGCAGGTGGTTATGTTTTGACTCTTGAGAGTGATGTTCGATAAAGCTTTGACTCAAGCCTCTTATCCGTGATTCAGATTCGGTCCCCATCGATGTTTTCATTTGAAAAGTTTGTCTCGTAAAAATCTCCTTTTTTGACAGAATGAACATCCAACTATCAAAGTCCTCTATTCTTAGACTCAACTTATGTATAAACACATGATAAGGGATTCCCGAGCCAACATACAGATACACCCTTACATATACCTCTAACCGTCTGTGCAGTGTTGAATTCCATAGTTAGAAATTATCTCAGCCTGTCCGAGGTGAGCTGGCAAATCATGATCAGGCGCTGTCATCTATCAAGGCATTCAGCCCAGAAGATGTTCTTTTTTCTCTTAATATGGTCGTTATTGTTCGCTGGCGAAAATCATGAGGAAGATCATAATGTTCATGGGACGATCCACCCGAAGCAAGGGTTTGCCAGTGATGGTTCTCATCCCGACGCACACAATTCGCTGCGCATCAAGCGCCATCCATCAATATTCCCGCCATCATTACCATATTTGGTCTAGGCGCCCGACGCTGCTGTCCAATTTGGCATCAATTTGTACAACATTCGCTGTGTTTGCGCGCCTACACCTGACTCAGGTCCCCTCTAGAGCCCCCGACAGCTGTTATTCTTCGCCAAAAATGGTAAGAGGGCGGGATCCGCCTCTGGGAAACGTCTGGCGGGTCTGCCCGCCCCCTGCTGATGGCGCTCACGCCCCGCTCCCTATAAGAGCTGTCCCGCCCCGCTAATGACTACCTCTGACTCCCTCCTTTCTCCCGCCCTCACAGCCTCCCCCGCTCTCAGGCTCCATGACATTCTCCACCCCGCCATCCGGTTTCATTGCTCCCGCTCATGCGTCGTATGGCTCATGCAGCTCGTGGGGTACGGCGCCATCTTCTGGACATCCTCCGTCCCATCCGGGGGCCTGGACGTCGGACCGCTCGAAGAGCCCGCTCAGCGTCCACATGGGCCCGCCGGCGGGACTGGCATCCGTGCCATCCTCCTACTATGCTTCGCCGTCTTGGGGGTCGCAGGCGTCGACTCTCCAGGGATCATGGGGGAGTCCTTCCTCTGTTGCCAACAGCAGTGTACCGGCGTCGCATCACAGTTCCGTCGCGTCCATCGCGACAGCGTCGTCCTTGACGTTGGTCAACGTTCCCGTCGGTGTTCGAGGTATGTTGATAGTTGACGTTTGATCCTTCGTTGATTTTTTTCCTGATCAAGAAAACTCAACATTGGCTGATTTTAAATTTTTCCCAGGTCAATCAGCCCTTCCCAGGTCCGACGTTTATCCGGCCAATCTCACCGGCCTCCCGCCATCACCAATCCACATTCACCTAGCTTTGCAAGATGCAAGGCGTTTGGATATCGACATGGCCGGCCCCCCGCCATCGTTGGGTTCAAACCATTCATTAAGTGATTCAGCCTTCTGCCCCTCTATGACCTACATGGATGTCGAGTTTGATGATGGGTTCCCGCCTTTGAGGCTGTGCGACGGTGGGCTTACCGTCTTCACCGTGGTATCCCAGATCTGGAACTACATGCAAGCAAAGGACCTCTCCGGCGTGCAGCAGCTTCCCACTAGTCGTGATCACGCTGCTTCGCCCTCCTCTTTTCACAGAGGTGCTAGAAGGGTGGACCGCCTTGGTCATAGAACCAAGTTGGTCGGATTTAGACCTAGCAAAATTGCAGGACATAATCGTTGGAAGGCTGTTTTCTCTGCTTAGACGCTCACTATCGGTGTTTTAAATCACCATGAGCCGTGCAGGATCGCGCATCCATGTGGTCTCAAGCCATATTTATTCGCTCACTGACCTTGACCACCTTTCAGGAAGCCGAAGTATCTGCCCACCGTCCATCATCTATCCACCATTACCTACCACCACTCACCAAATCAAAAGTATCGCAGTGTATCTGCTCGAAGCCTTCTGTTATTAATCATCGCGAAACTCTCCACTCTTTGCTCTCTCTCCCTCGACTCTGAATCTCTGCGTTTCGGACCATGGACCATGAAATTATACCCTCGCTCCTCGCTTCGCTTCGTCGCTATCTGAACGCCTCGCCTCCTTGATCATTGCTATCGAATTCGCAAATCTTCGCTATCAACCCCCGTATATATGTACTATTTAAATAAAACCTTGGAACAATGTTGTACAAAGTAGTAAACCAGAACAGTTGTAGTAAGTAGGTACAGAATCACAAACCCCATTTTTGATACCCCCGGACTGGAAGGACAGTGAACCTTTGGATAGTCGGTTTGGTGACGATGGATACACCAAAGTTTCTTCAGCTTGAGTCATAGATACATGGCGCCGATGTGCTCTCGGTATAAACCCGAACGCTCAAGTGCTCAAGTGAACATAGAAGGTTAGGAAAGATGCGACGAATCGAACGGTATAGGTGATATGTAATTTGTAATTGGGTCTCAACGGGCCCTGGTTGCCCATAGAAACACTTCATCGTTAAAACCCATGGCCATGGAGTGCATAGTGAGAACATCGACGTCTCGGACAAATGGTGTTGGAAAGAACGACCCATGCACAGAGAGAGAAGTGGACCCATATCAATGTCGGCGTGGCCCCGGAACTAAGAGTTATAGGAGGAGTTGATGACGATGCAATGGAAAGCTCAGGGGGGGATATGCAGACTATCGATGACCATCTCGGGGCAGTAAACAATGGTATTGATGGACATGGGTCATAATGATGACAGAAATTATATTTAAATTATGACGACGGATAACTGGAAGAAACTTGATAAATGAAAGACCTGATAGATACAGATAACCCAACGCACCTTCATCAGACCACATGCACCCAGACCATCACCCAACAACACACGAGAAGAAAGCCAAAACAAAAAAAAAAACGAGCATTTCCGACGAGAGTCATGAATAAAGGAAAAGACGAAAGGAAGACCGCCATCAGATAGTATCGAGCCCGTCCCTATGTATAATAACAAGGTATGCGGTGCCGAACGGACGATGTCAACGCCGCCTGCAGCCTCAAGAGAGGACGCGGCTGGCTCAACTCGCTGCACCAAAAGGTATCGTCATGGGCGGGTTTGATTGTGGAAGAATCAAGAAAAGACGAAGGGCCTGGGAATGGTCTCGTTATAACGAAAATTTTTGAAATTCTCACAGTCACGATGTCCCGGGCGGCGTCGGGCACGGACCCAACCCTACCTTATTGGGGGAAACTCCTGTTTTGGAAATAATCTCCTATTTCAAATCCAAGTCGACGGAAAGCAGAAGAAAACGTTGAGCTGGGGTGTCCTTGGGAAGTGGTCTGCTACGAGGAATCCCAGAAGGACTGGCTGAATTGTCAATTCACAACATTGGTGTCTATATATTGCGTTATGCCCATTCTTGCCTCCCGGGACAAACGAGGGTACTTCCGCGACCTGTAGTTAAATGTCCAACTCTGCGCTGCGTCCAACAGCTCCTCCGACCTTGCTGAGCGCTCCAGAAGACGTGGAAGATATTGCATACCTATAGCATACTTCTCCATCCAATCACCTGAGCTGACAACAGGAACGTTCCTGTCGTACGGGTTGAACAAATACTTTGACGTTACGGTTACGTTCTCCCCGTTGATAGTCCTGAGTTTGTGGAGGACTTGAATCTGGTCAAACTCATTGTGCTTGACCATCTTCCGCTGTCTGCGCCAAATCCATGGTGTGTTCCTTCGTTTCGTGACCTCTGGCCAGATATATGTTTCTGTGATCTTGACGGGGTGAGGAGAAGCGTTTCTGGAACGATCACATAGGTATCGCAAACAAGCTAACGACGCACGCGCATAGCTCTCCGGGTTTAGCCCGTATTCAAGCAAGCGATTTGGGCCATCGAGTGAGGAGAATATTATTTGAAGGTAATCCTCCTTGTACCCTGCGAGGTTATCCCACAGACAGAGACGGCGCTTATCTATGTTGGATAGAGCTTGGTCCCAGTCAAATAGCGTGAAGCAAGCGGGGATGTGATGAGGTTCCGGACGTTTTGGTGAACTGAGATAAACGAGGCTGAAAAAGAGAGTGAAGCGGTCGTCTTTGTAGTATTCGTCAAGGTGTTCCATGAGAACAAGATCCAAGAGGTGTAGATGATGCTGTAATACACTTTTGTCCTTTGAGGTAAGGAGAATTGCGATGATAAGAGTTAGAACAACTTGTGAGTGTGTGAGGGCATTGCACGTACAAGTCCTTCCAGACAAGATATTAAGCGTGGTAATAGTCGAAGGTAGAAGGTGTGGATATACTGTATCGATCCTCGTTTGTCGGAATCCAAGCTATCCCACATAATTTGTTGGTAGATCATCTTCGAGAATGGAAACACTCGAAGAGCGGATATGAGCTCTAGAGTTGGAGACGCTCCCGAAAGATTGGAGGATATAAATTCGTATATGTCAAGTAGGTCTTCCGAGCTTGTTGTTTCCGAGCTGCGATCTAGAAGTGTATCAGAGGGAAAGAAATCCATCGAAGTAACTTGACATACAGAGGAGATAACGTATGGACTCCTGAATATGTGCTGCACATTTCTTTCCGATGTCCACATGAAATTGTTGTGAACGTCTTGCGTCCACAAGATAATCTGGTAGGGAAGCGTGATAAAACTCTAGCCCCCCATCCAAGTCCAAATCTATCAGAGACTTCAGGTCGCAAAACAAAATGTCAATTTCATCATCATCAAGTGAAAGTATCTCTTGAATAAACTCTAACGACGGATTGCCTTCGAGCATATGGAAGCTCAACACATGTAACACAGTATCAATATCCTCGACACATTCGAGAATATGACTGTATAACGCGTCCAGTTCGGCAAAAGGCATGTCCTTCGCCGTTGGAGGTCGGAGGTCCAGCAAAATCTCAAGTCGGTGTAAAGGTCGATGCCGGATGGAGGAGATGTACTCGATAGCTGTGGCCGCATAGACAAATTGCCCCGACGCTTTTGACACCAGGTGAATGAGTGCCGACTTGTGAGGCCAGTCCGTCGGGATGCCTTTTCGGAATGGGTGGGTATTTTTGATTTGGATGAGGCGCTCATAAATGAAGAGCATAATGTCTCGATCGGGATGATAGGAATGATCGAGTGTAATTCTCGTGTGTTTAGTCTGGATTGCTCTTGAGTTGAATGTGACCGAAATGTGGTGTGTCGGTCTGCTTGCTACGAGGAATAACAGCGGAGATCGACTTTGTCGATGGACGATGGCTTCAAGAATTGAGGTTTGGACGTCGAGGTCGATGCATTCGTCAAATCCATCGATCACGATGAATTTAGGTGCGTTGCGCTTGGAGAAAAACCCAGTTTCTATCAACGGTCCGAGTGGGTCTAAAATGAGCGTCTTGTACTGAGTGAACAACGATTTTGTCGAAATCAAAGGATCTAGTTCCATGGCTGCACTAATGCGCTCTCGCGCCTCAGGCAACCTGAGGGAGATCTGGTACGCGAGGGTCGTGAAAATAGCTTTGCCCGTGTTTCTCATGGGGTCGGACCTGTTGAAAAAGTAACTCGCCAGAAGTCGGCCCTCAGACGAGCAACGCTCGCAGATGGTTTGGGATATCGCAGACTTGCCTGCCCCAGCTGGTCCGGTGAGCCACAGAATGGGTGTGTCGCGGTCGTACGCGTTGAACGCCAGGATCCACGACATGATCCGATTCAGTACTGCCACACGAGTGCGGGGGTGACACCGTGGAGGATGAGGTCGCTCTACCGAATCATGAAACGCTCCTTGAGCGACGCACTCTTTGAGTAGGTCAAAACCGCCTTTGGAAGCGAACGTCAACGTTCAAGTTAATATCGATTTCAGCGAAGAAAAAAAAAATGCTTCTGACTACCCACCTTTGGAGCTCACAGCTGAATTGAGCTGAGTGAATGTCCCCCCAGTGATAACTGCATGAGATATAAATGGGCCCGAGCCAATGTTCGTTGTCATAACTGGTCCAGGAGACAATCAGATTCCCCCCTCCTCGAATCGGACTTGGCAAGTTCCAGATCAACGAAGAGTGTGCTAGAGAGGTCGTCTAGTACTCGCTTTGCGCAGTGAGGGAGTGACATGTATCCTCAGGCTCTAATCGATGGTTATAGTTAAAGGAAAGCCTGGAGAAAGCACTGCCCGGGCCCTTGATTTCCCAGAAACATTCGTAAATAGTCCATTTGCTGTGCTGAAGGTGGCTGAAGTCCGACAAAAATTAAATAGCGACGGTGCGAGGAAGGGAGAACCTATATCCAGACAAGTCCAGTGTTCAGTTACTCCTGTTTAGCTTTTACTCTTGGGAATGTGAAGGAAGGTAGAAGGAGGATTCAGCAGAATTCCAAGAGAATTCTGGCAAGTTGCAACATGACTGACAGAGCGATGGCTGTGCTAGGGGTTTCCCGATCAGGGTTTCGGCACGTCGTGCCGTCGGCAATGAGCGGAACAAATATTCTCAAACGTGCTTCTCCAAAAATCTTCTCTTGTACTTCTCTATCTTTTCCAAAGCTTTTGAATTTTCGAAAACTGACACACAAGTTTTTAACATGCCGAAAATGTCAAACATAGACGGAACGGATGAAGAGCTTCGCATAAACTGTGTAAAATCCGAAGAACATGACACCGCACTGGTATCTTCGAACATTATCGTTCCTCTGGGCATCTCACCCTCTCCTTCTTGTCCTAGCCCAAATACAAACGCATGATGCCTGTGCATTTCGACGAGCTTAACGCTTTATGGCCTGCAGATCCACGTATTCCTACTACAAAGTCTAGACGAGCTTGGGCACTGGCACGCGGTCTGAACATAGTGAATGTCAACAGCTGGTGGTACAGGCGTCGAAAAGTCGCGCAAAAGCTCAAGATCGTCATACCTAAAGAGAGCTATGACCAGGATGTTGGTGTACCTCCGTTTATTGTGGTCGAGAGGATCAAGAAAGAGGAAGCGGTGATTCCTATGATCCCCGATTCTGACTCGACGCTCGTACCCGATCCAGAGACAGAGGACGTCAAGACTCCTGTGCATATACCTGGCTCAGACGACTTGTCTTCGATTTCCCATGACAATGGTACTGCTTTAATCCTTGAACGGCTCGATGATGAAGAAAAGAGTCGTGATATCACGGGTGAGGACTTACATTGCGCATATATGTGGCCCAGATTCGATATCTTCGCTCTGTGTGCAGTAGTGGATTCCTCTACTGCGGCGACGTTCGATAGCGTAGAAACGCTGAAGGAGCTGCTATTGGTCCGACAACCTTCTGTATCCCCTCCTCCGGTAACCTTGTTCTTTTCGGAAGCCGTCGAAACTCAACAGGTCGACGTTGATTCAACAAACAACGTGATTCGCACTGAAAGAGGTATCGTTATACCTCAATCGCACATTTCCGGATTAATCCTGGCCTCACTAGATGCTCTCTGGGCGTCGTTTCACGCCTTGAAACCGTTCTATCCCATGACCTTTCTTCCCATTAACGTGTCTGACATTGCTGTCAGCTCGTGCTCGTCGACCGCCTTCTGGAAATGGTCGACAATGCCTTCTGATTTCCCAATAACGATTCCGCTATCCCTGGACGCTGCTAACTACGTTCGTCAACCTCCGTCTTTTGATGCTCCTTGGTGCATTCACGGTTTTCGAGTTCACTTTGATGGTTCTATGCTTGGGTTGTGCTCTTGCTTCTCTTTCGATTCTTCGATGTTTCATGTGGACGCGGACGGTGGACAGGTAGATCTACCAGGACCTTAAGGCTCTCTCTGAAGAGTCGGCTTTCTCTTCTGTCTTTCTAAACTTTAGACATCGCTGGAGTTCTGTTTGCCTTTTACTAATTCGACTCTTTCGGTAAATATAATGATCATAGGTAAGAGATATCATCATTTCGATTCTGTGCGCGGTGATGAAAATCGGAATGTAGGTCGTGTTAATTTCGGGTCTTCGATTAAATTATTTAGCAAACATTGTGTAGCCATCTAACTTATGTCGATATGGATCCGGGGTGGCCGCCGTTGATTAAGCCAGGTGGCTTTACTTCGAGTACGATCCGAGATGTCCATATGCCCAACTTCCGGGCTTGTCAATAAAGAACACCAGAATTCGAAGTACATTTCAAGTACATTTGCCATAGGTTGGTCCACGGCCCGCTTTGCCGCCGGCACCCGAAATTCGAATATCGTTGTTTGGTTGTGGTTGGCAACAGCAACCGCTGTTAGTGTTACTGAAAACCAACGTGATGTCCTCGCGGATGATGCGCATTTTGGACCTTCTTTCGAACGCCTATACACTCCCACCTCCTCTGAACTTCTCGAGGAACACAGAAGCATCAGAAACCTCGCTCTAAATCCAAACCGTCGGCAGCTTCTCGGGTAACTGGATGTAACTAGAGTGACCACCTGGCCTCTATTCAACCTCTATTTTCTGACGTAGTCGGAACAACTTGTCGGGTCTGTGACTGCTTTGACCCGTATTCAAGTGCCACGCGACTCATTTATGACGAGGCGGACCGCAAGGGCCAAAGACGCCTGGAACAATAATTAGTAGGCGTTGTTAGGTGCTGGATAATTTTGGTGTCGTTTTCAAGGCAATCCTCCTTACGGGATGTTTTGGGGACGAGGTGAGCTAGAACAGGTACTATGTTTCTTTAATCGAGTCTTTGAAGTAAGAATGACTCACAGAGTCGGAAGGAAATTAGTACGTTGTTCATCTCAAATCAACCATCGGATATGAGGACCTTTACACCAATATTCCGACTTCACAGCGCGGATTCAAGACAAATTTAGAATTTGACATTGTGAGACGGTTTTAAGGTCGACGTGATTCATTTTTCTTAATTCATTTTTCCAGTGGATTAGGGTTCGAGTGGCGGTAATCATGAATTGATGACTTCATGCGAACTTGGATTGGCTCCCAGGAAATGCCTATAAAACATGAAAGGAATTGTGAATTTTTTCCAATCCAACGGTTTCAATATGTTCGCCTTCAAGTCTTTAATCGTCGCAGCAGCTATCGGGTATGCTCGTGCGCTCTCGAGCACACTCCAGCAGGTCACCGCGAATTTCGGCTCCAATCCAACTGGCGTCACGATGTTCGTGTACAAGCCAACGGCGCTGGCGACACCCACACCCTTGATCGTGGCCATGCATTACTGCACGGGGACTGCCCAAGCTTATTTCCAAGAAAACAACCTCGCCCAGTTGGCCGACCAGCATGGATTTATCATCGTCTACCCCAACGCACCCACCTCAGGTGGATGCTGGGATGTCCACAGCACCGGGACACTCACCCATAACGGCGGCGGCGATTCTCTTGGAATTGCCAACATGGTTCGCTATGCTATTTCCAACTGGGGTGTCGACTCCACCCGAGTGTTTGCGACGGGTACCTCGTCCGGTGCGATGATGACAAATGTCCTCATGGGCGCCTACCCAGATCTCTTCGCTGCCGGTTCGCTCTATTCGGGTGTACCTTATGGGTGCTTTGAAGGCACAAGCGCTTGGAGCACTCAATGCGCCACTGGACAGCTCATTCAAACTCCTCAGCAATGGGGAGACATGGTTCGTAGCGGATACCCAGGATACACTGGAACGCGTCCCAAAGTCCAATTCTGGCACGGAACCGTGTACGTCGCACCTTATTTATGAAATGTCCCCCTTTCTGAAAGTGAACTTTTTTTTTTCTCGCAGTGATACCACTCTCTATCCACAAAACTTCTGGGAAGAAATCAAACAATGGACCAACGTCTTCGGAGTCAGCCAGACCCCTACTTCAAACATCACCAACGACCCACAATCTGCTTATTCTCGCGCCTCGTTCGGCCCCAACGTGCAAGCCATTCTCGCTCAAGGCGTCGGCCACACCGTCCCCGAACACGAGACCGACACTCTTGCCTGGTTCGGGCTCAGCTCGCTCGCGCCGGGATCTCAGCCAGTCACGACCACTGTCCCTCCTGTTACAAGCACCACGCCCCCGCTCACAACCACGTCTGAGTCTACCATCCCTACTACTTCGTCGGCCCCCAACGGCGGGACAGCCGCTCATTGGGCCCAATGCGGTGGAACTGGGTATACTGGACCTACAGGTACGAAATCTTTGCAAACACATGAAATATGCGATCAATAACTCTCTATGAAATTTTAGTCTGTGCTTCCCCATAGACCTGCCAATATTCGAACCCATGGGTAAGTCGATCGAATCCCCAATCAGTCAAACGCGATACTGATTCGGAACATAAACCTTTTCAGTACAGTCAATGTTTGTAACGCATTTGATAAATACAGTTATGATGTATCAACGAACTGAAGAGCATCTTCGAAAATGTCATCTTGTGTCCACGCGAGGACTGCATCGAGGCAAGTGAAAATGTCAGAAAGAAGTCGATTCAGGACAACTACAAATGTTGTGGATGTGTGTGTGTCCGTTTTGGAGAATACATAAACTTTACAACCTTCAACTCAACATTCGACAACACTTTCCTAGTATCTACACGTTACCTACTAGCGTTCCATGGCCCCCTCGAAACCCCAGAGAGTATGGTATGGTGTTCTCAACAAAAGCTCGTCCACAGGTATGCACCTTCGCGTGGTCGGTGTGTTGTCTTGGCGCTCATCGCTAGCAGGCGACCCAGATAATCAGAATTCTGAGACTCAGCCTCTCAGACGCTCGGCACCGGAACGAGGCGACTATTGGATTCAACCAGTCAACTTAGAAACGATACCCTGCCTGCGGATATTGATTACAACTTCCGATTCAGCCACAATGGTACGCGTACATACAGTAGGCCGTTTCATGGCCTCGGATCTCCATCCAGTGTCGACTGACCATGCCCCTCGCCAGACAACATCTCATCCATCCCCACATATCTCCCACCTCCGCCAAGCTCTTTTCACGACGTCCCACGCAAACCACAGATGCCATTCTCGCAAGAGAATCATTTCCAACAAGGCCCACCACAGTCCTCATACTCATCCCCCACTGCGTTATCATCACATCTCCCGCCTCTCCGAAGTAACATACACAACGTCAACCACGAGCCAGTGGCCCTGGTACCACACTGGCAAGACAATTACTACCCACACGGCCAACCAGATTCCTCACCACAGGTTGCCTTATCGTCGGCGCCGATTTTTTTTCCGTGGGTAGAAAGTTCCACCGAATATGTGAAGCAAGAGCCAGTCCCAGTGTCACTATACCAAGACCAGTGCAAAAAAGCATGGGCCACCGCATCCCTCGTCGTCCGGAACTTTGCTGAACGGGCACCAGGATCCACGTTCCGAACGCTACCAACCCCAGACAGGCCTTCAACCTGCGATTTTCTCGTTTCCCCAAGTGGCGCCATGCGGCATCGAATATTTTCTGGACGGAATCAAACTGCCGCCTACTCCAAGTGCGAGGGTTAGCTGTCATGACATGTGGACAATGCTCCAAGAATCGAAGAAAAAACGCGCAAGAAAACTGAACCCCAACGGCGAGCAGCACTCCCGGCAGACATCTCGCCCAGACAGAAGATGTGTGATTTCGGAGATGCTCGACGGCGGCTCTTAAAAAATGTGTAAATATTGCCCTTAGAATCGTCTCGACCAAAAGATGATTCTGTGGGACGACTTCATGTCAGTACTTGTCACAAAAAAGCCAGGATAAATGGTCGGTCGTTCAATGTCGCAGATAAAAAAAAGAGGTACTCCTAGTAGTTGATCAATACAGAGGCTTATCAGATTGAATGTTACACATACCTGATGTCCATTTATCCATCTTTTAATCCTTGTCTGGACGCAAATTCAAGCAGGACGCCATAGTCGTTGAAAACGATGAGATCCGAATCATCCGATGAAGTGGGTGCTGGACCCTTCTAGCAAGAAAAATGAGAGATTCAGGGTAGACAAGTAGTCCAGTGCATATTCTGGCCTAATATTTATGGAGAGATACCAGTTTTCATCGCGAGCGAAATGCCCAGGCGCCCAAGGGGTGTGGTGGCAGGAAAGAAAGAGGACAATCGTGACAATCCACGGCCTAGGCCCGTGACCACCTGTTACATGTCACTTCTGCAAATCACGTGAGACACCATTGAAATTTACGATGCTATTTTTGTGCTATTTATTTTTCTTTCTTTTTTTTTGTTTTTGTTTTTGTTTTTTTTTTCCCCTCTTTCTCTTCTTCGTTCAACCAACGTTCAACGCAACGTTGTAACGTCCGCGTCAACCTTTATCTTTTTCTCCCAAAATCCGAATGGAAACCAGATTTCTCGCCGAGTTCCTCTTGCGTTGTGAAATGACCTCAAATTACCTGGTTCCATCTAATTTCTCTCCGATCCCCGCCGCATCTCAGTCCCCGATTCGGTACGCCTGGTATCCTTTCTGGCGTCTTTATTCTGCCGCACAACTTCGCAGACTCAAGGTTATTCGGGTCAAAGGCCTAATGACTCCAGGTCCGGCGAATTAGAAGCCTTTCGTCATCGTCGTTTGAAACCACAGTTTCTGCGAAGATGAGAGAGCAGGGACTTACTGAAACTGGAGGTCAGATGCATAACTACCTTCACGGATCCAATCATTTCCCCAACACCCGCTCGACGATGGAGACCCGAAATTCTGAAAAAGATTATTTAGTTTTGATTCGCATACCAGTACCGCAACTTGATCTGGCGGCACTCTTTCCCTAACAAGTTAAAGTCTCGCAACCCTTCTCCCACGTTGATGGAGGTGTAAAGTGATAGCAAGGCCTACATACGCCAAACTGACTTGGGAA